>BGNK01005019.1:11527-45042 GCA_003297005.1 Symbiodinium sp. clade A Y106 | reverse complement strand
GCCTGGGCTGCCCAACGTCGCGTAGTTGCAAACCCATCCCCTATTTGCAAACTATTTGCAAACCTATTTGCAAACTCCATTTTAAAGAGATTCCCGACACATGCGCAGGACTGCAAAGCAAGGAGAGGACATTGTCCTTTCCTTGATCCTGACAGCGCGCAATTGTGAGTCTCTGTAAAGTGGAGTTTGCAAATAGGTTTGCAAATAGTTTGCAAATAGAACATGTGATTGCAAATAGGTGAGGCCAGCCACGCCAGGCCAGGCCTGGCCACCCCCCACCCCCACCCCCACCCCGCATCGAAGATGAAGACCTTTAATTTGCAGGCTGACTTCCAAGGAGCACCGACGCCGGAGACGCAGTACTGTTGCTACGATAAATCCTGCATCGATTTCTTGACAGGTTTCTCCCCCCGCAACCCCTGAATCTTAATATTGAGCCCAGAGGAACCGAAAGGGCGACAGGCTCGAGTACTACAAATCCTGCATGACCCGCTGGCCTCTCCAACATTGACATCGGGGTGAGGGGAGACAGCGCGTAGGGCATCGCTAACACTGCCACTAGACAGGTCATGCAGGATGTTTACCATCCACCGTACCACTTCTTCTTCTTACTACTACTGACTTCTGCTTGCTACCACTTACTACCACTTATGACTACCTACTACTGACTACTACTTGCTACTACTTACTACGGTTTACCACGACTTACTACGACTTACCACGACTTACCACGACTTACTGCTACTGCTACTACTACTTCTGCTACTGGTACGAGGACGACGACGGGCAGAAATATGCAGCGATCCCCACCCATAGTCACAGTATTTGCCGAGCCCCTGGCTGTGTGAGGACGCACGGATCTTCTGCGAGCAGCAGTGGGAGGACCTCTTCCGCTCGACCCGGAGGGTGGGGTTTCTCCAGGGCTGTGCGTGGGCTGCCCGCAGTGTTTTTGCTGCATGTTGAACAAGTGGCGAGCGGGATGCAGACCTCTGCGAAGGTGGTTTCAAATCCTGATTCCGTTGTTAGCATACTGTTTGCTACTGCCACCGGCAGCCCCTATCCAGGAAGCAGATATCGTCGTTGCCACAGAGAGTTCGAAGGCCAGACATAGCCAAGAATAAGCTTGCAGCAGGGAGGTCGTAGCCACCACACCCTTCTAGAACTTCTGATTCCCCCCAGCATCGTGTGTGAGTTCAGGGAGTAATTCTTTATGACGAAGCAAGCTGCAGATCTTGGCTTTGTTGCGGCTTTCTTTGAAGAGATTAGATTTGGCGGGATTTGGACGGGGAGTTTGGTGGAGGCCGCGGACCTGGAGCTGCTGCGGGCGCTGGACGCCCGGGAGGAGGCCGCGACTGAGCCAAGTCAGAAGCCTCGGGCATGAGAAAGTTGGGAGGCTGGCGCGGACAGCGACTCCGACTCCGGCACCGAGCAACTCCAAGTCATCGTTCCCGCCGCGGCTGAGCCTACAGGAGCAGGCGTAGCTGTGCAGGCGGTGGCAGCAAGGATTGGAAGCTCGCTGGATAACAGTCTGCACAGCATCCCAACCAAGTGCAGGTGGGGGCAGACTCCATGGCTGTCCTAGACCAGGTGCATTTGGGCAAGTCTGTTTGCGCTTGAGAAGTCTTTAAGTCCGCCCGAAGTATTTGGACCTGTTTGAGACCGAGGTTGCGTGGGTGGGTTTGCCTACTTGTGCATTTGGTTGGGAAGATCTCGATCGTCTTGAGTCGGTCCTTGGCATGCTAAGCGAGCGACAATCCGCTTCGAATAGCACATCGATCGCTCTGTGTTGTGCTCCTTACCAAGAAAACTGCCTCGACATCCCAGAGTCACGTCGTCCAGGTCTGTCCAGGTTGGTCGCGTGCGGCTTTCTAGCAGGTTAAACAGCCAGACTCGCGAGCCAAACGAACCTGGCACAACAAAAGAATTTAGCAAAACCACCTCCCAAGCAAAGGCAAGCACGCAGCACACACGAGCTGGCACTCAGTGATCGCTGCCTTTGCCAGGCATCTGAGGATCCATACCTGTAGCTACAGACGCTGGCAGCAAAGATCCCCTTGGCTGCCGTCTGCGGCCGCAGGCATGGATTATCGGAGCGGTTCAGAGCCAAGACGGCAGCAAAGGAGAAGGGAGGTGGATCTGACTGGGTTTCAGGGCGGCGGTGCAGCCTGCGGCGAAAAAGGCTGTTGGAAGCCTTGCTTGGTCTTGCCTTAGCGCTGTGAGGGCGTTTGCTCACATGCAGGGTCTATAGTCTATAGCCTAAGCTCCTGGTGTCGAGACATCCAAACTCGATGGCGAATTGAAGACATGTCACAGATGAGGACTGTATCTTGACGCTGGCAACTGAATCCCTTTCGTGTTGGGTTGAGTGTGCAATACTTCGCGCACGACATTCCAAGGGGAGTTGTGGCAGTTGTTCAAGAAGCATCGTGGGCACGTGGATTCTTGTCGGCGATGTTTACATTGTAGGAAACAAAGTGTTGCGAGTAGTATTGCAGATGGCTGCACACAGATGTCAATCGAGCTTTGTTTGCAAGCTATCAAGGCCTGAGCAGGAGCAGGAGGCAAAGCATCGCGAAACTTGGAGCATAACACATTACGTATGTAGTATCACGGCTGCCGATAGATACTTCCGGTATCCACTACCCTCCCAGAGACCATCTTCTCATGCTCCGTGCCGACCTGACAGTGTTGTCATCGCGAAAGACAAGAGTTTAGGAGGTTGATTAGGGCTTAGGGCTGGGCATGAGGCTTCGCCCGAGAGGCTTCACCGAGGATGAGAAAAAGCCGTGCTCCGTAGCTGAGACGAGGCCCTCAGCCTCTCATCGCCGCAGGCCGAGCTCCACAGGCACGAAGACAAAGCTGAGCCCACGCGTAGTCCCTGCGGACCGCAGACTGCTTACCTTACCGCTGACGAAGGTGGAACCTGTCGGTGACGCGGAGCCTTGTGCGAAGGCGCCGAGCGGTATGGAGCAGGATGTCGCCCTTAATGGCAGCATGACCGAGCTTTCTGCAGGGGCTCTCTCAGCGGTTCCGCTGCAAGATCTGCCAGGCCTTGTCCCGTGCATATGGTATATGGGAGCTTGGATCCGTTTCTGATACGAACCTGACAGGTCTTGACCCATGCTGAAGTGGTGGAGGCATTGTCTTGCTCATGAGAGTTTACACTAAGCTGCAGCTACGCTCAGCCTCACCGCAAACCTCCAGACTCCAGACGGTTTACCTCCCTGCGCAGCTCAAACACAGGAGATGTGCCTTCATAGCATGTCAAAGCATGTCCGAGACCGCCAACCGCACATCCATTGTCGTCCCACTCAACCTGAGAATTCGACATCAGAGCTTCATTCGTGAGCCGGCAGCCGTTACCCTTGCAGGCCTAGATATGCATGTCTCAAAGCGGGGGATCTTCCCCGACATTGCAACGACATAGCCATGAGTTCCATGTCACATGGTCCCGACATGTGTCTTGGCTTTGAGAGTTTGGTTCAGTCTTGGCGAATGTTGTGGCAGTGCAGACTTGTGGTGAAGCTCAAGGCAGCGTGATCGGAAGGGGGGCGGGAGGGTGGTTTCATGCCCACGTCCATACTCGTACGTTAGGGAAGGAAGTGTGAGAAGCAGCTCGCTCCGTCACTCCGTGCCTAGGCAGGCCTTGCCTTCTGAAGGCGCTGGTGGGCATGACAGGCCCAGGGCAGAGGGCGGGGGAAGAAAAAACTCCACGCTTCTGCGCAGTGCTGGGACCGGTGCTGGGCAGGTCGACCTGCATGTCCGACATTGCAGCAGCCGCCGGGAAACTCCTGGGCTGTCTCGTGGACAAGCCGTCGCCTTAGCATTTAGTCGTCCAGGGCACCTGGCATGATTACATGCTTGCAAGACAGTCGGGCAATGGCGGCAGGCACACTAACAGTATGCAGTATGCTTCAGCTTCCCTGCCTCAATCAGTGAGTTTCAGCCGATCTACTCGCAGGCGTGCTGAACTAATCGCCACGCCGAAAGCCTCCTCTTTTAGCTGTCTCCCACGTGCCGAGGCAGAAAGACTTTCAGGTTTCCAACGACGACGACTCTTGTCAAAATGGTTCAAAGGCCGATTACGCAAGCACGCCGTGGATGACTTGTGTTCATACTTGCAGTACTGCTGTTGATACTGCCCACATTCAGTCTGTCGCTGCTTATGATAGTCTGTCGCTGCTGATGATGATGATGATGACGACGACGATATTCATGATAGTGCTGTCCCCAGTGCTGAAATGATGACTTGGAAGCTGGCCGCAGACGACGATGATGATGATGACTATGACGGTAATGGCGATGATGATGATAACGATGATGATGATGGTGACGCTGAGTATGGTGTTGATGATGATGCCGACGATGGCGATGGCGATGGCAATGGAGATGATGATGGAAGGGCGATGATGATTCGGATGATGGTGATGTCGAAGGTCATGTTGTTGATGATCATCATGACGGTGACGGTGTTGATGCCGAAGACATTAAAGCAGAAGCCAGAAAGTTGGAACATCAATATCCTCATGCCCTTAACGTAAGGTATAGGGGATCCCAGCACTAATCCTCCTAAAGCCATGTTCCAACTTTCTGGGATCCACTCTACATCTCTCTGTTGTGTTTTGCGGCGAGGGGGGACGACAGCAACGGGTGGTTGTAGTGGGGTTTCGGATGGTGGCCTCGGCGGTGGCAGTACTGATTTTGGTGTTGCCACTGGTGAAGGCTTCCATAAGAATCTTAGCAGCAGTAGTCGTCGTCGTCACCTCGTCGTCGTCGTGGTCGTCACAGTCGTAGTTGCAGCGCGTTGTTGCACCAGTGGTGGGAGCAGCAGCCAGCCGACCGAACCTCATCCAGTGCCACCCCCCTTCGGCAGCAGCTGCCCGGGCACTAGACAAGACGTTGGTGGCGGCCCTGCTCGCGCCAAGCAAAGGCCGCGAAACCGGCTTTTCTCCCTTGCGCCTGCTTCAGTATCCACGTGCCAGAGGCTGGCTCCATGTCGTCGCTAGCGAAGCTTTGGGCCTCGCAGACACCCCCCACGATTTCCGGATAATGCTTCGCCTTCGATGGATTCAGACACTGGGTGTCCTCTCTGACCGGTTTATTGACCACGCAATCGCCTGCACGTGTGGAGGCGACGTCAGCAAAGGCACCTTCGACTGCATAACCTTGTTGCTGCCCGACCGGCAAGGATGCGCAGTGCTTTAGGCCCACCCGGAGCCACTGCGTTGGAATTGCTGTTTGCAGGTTGTGGTTCGGGGCCGAGCCTGAGGCTTTGTCACCATCTCGGCGGTGCTAGTAATGTAGATTATGAGTAGGAGTAGGAGTACGGATAGGAGTTAGCAGGCGGAGCAGCAAGAGCAGTAGCGGTAGCGCGGTGATGGCAGCGGCAGTGGGTGGGTGGCTGATATTGCTGACGGTGATCCCATGTTGTACGCTATGCTGGTGTCAGTGCTGCTGCTGATGCTGCTGCACATCGCTGCTGCTGGTGCCACCGCTTGCTGCTGCTGCTGGCGGTGGCGCTGGTGGTGTTGGTGGCGTTGGTGTTGGGGTTGGTGTTGTTGACGGTGCGTGTGATGTCGATTGGTTGAGGAGGATCTTGGAGATGACGATGATGCTGACGTGGCTGCTGATGACGATGACCATAGTGCCAATGTGACGACGATGTAATAATAATGTGATAATGATGTGAAGAAGAAGATGGCGATGATGATGATGGTTCCGGCGATGGTCGTGGTGGTGCGTGGGGTGCCAATGATGTGTACTTCCTTTGCTTTTGGTCTTGTATATTTTTTGCTTTTCATTGTTCTGGCAGACATTATGTCCCTGGTTTGGCAGTTCCTCCTGCACTTGTCATAGCTTGAGTGTTGTTGTTGCTGTCGCCATCGGGGTCAAGATCATGATAATCGTCATCATCAGCTTCAAACGCACCAATCTCATACCACGGATGTCATCATTGTTATCAGTCCTGGTTCTTTTCGGACTGACTTGAATTGCCTATCAAGAAGTCTAGCGGGAGCGCTCCATCAACACCATCATCATTGTCACCGCTGTCAACATCATCAATCATCATCGCCTGCCGCAGCCTCGCTGCCACTGTCAATGAGGATGATGGTGCTCATAGCTCTTACGACGGGGATCATCAACGAGCTGCGGGGTCCAAATCATATGCTTGAACTTGCCTGTGCTTGCACGGACGGTTGGACAAATGCTTCCGTGCACTACGATCTGCAGCATGTGCGCTCTAGACCCTTGACAAACTAATTCCCACACATCTGAGGACAAACTGTGCAGCTCTCAGTTTTGCAGGATGGCTGCGAGGATTCTACCAATTGACAGGTTTTGGGTTCATGGACTTGAAAGTGACCCAGGAAGTATGGAAGATGTGCATGCTTTTTCAACTTCATGGAAGTGGGGCAGGACGGAGCTGCAAAAACACCGTAGCGCCGTAGCGACCTGAAGCTGAAGGCCGCTGGCCGCCGGCCAGCGGCCTGTGTTGTGAGGAGTGCAACGTGAGCACCGATGACTTTAAATCCCAGTACTCCTATGCGCTGAGCCACCCCGGCCTGTGGGACTTCATACGTGGCAGATTGTTCGAGGAACTGTGCTCTTTTGTGTAAGGTATTCAACCGAGCATGGAAATCCCGACACTCCAAGCATTCATGCTCTCTGGTCCGGGGCCCCCCCCCCCCCCCCCGTGCCTTGGACGCTTGGCATCCATTTGAATCAATCGTGTTTTTCTTATATAAATCCCAATGTTGCCACTTTCCAAACCTTTGAGCGGGGCCTTTTGAATCCAGCTAGTATAAAAGATATGTGGGGAAACAAAGCGCCGTGCTTCGGAATCCCGCCAGTACTTCGGCGAAAATATATTTGGACGTGCCAGTACGCAGGGGAAAGCATTCTGGCCGCGACCCCCGAATTCGTGGAAAGCCGTGGTCCACAACCTTCTAGCATTTGAGTGAAGAATGCGGGTCGTGATCTGAAATCCTGTAAGCACTTGGGGGAAGCCTTGGGCCGTGCCGTTTGCCCAAAACTGCGTGCGAGCAGATGCTGGGGGACGTGGCTCAAGGTAGGTTGCATTTGTAAAGAGAACAGCATCACTAAACTCAAGAGTTCTGAGATGCGAAGCGCAGAAAATGTTGGCAGGGCCAGCAAACTTCGCGGAACCAAAATTGCACAATCGGTGCTAACTCATCCAGAGTCCACAAGCATTCTGAGACGCCACCACTTCGACAGCTGTGCTTTCAAGCCCCAAGTACTGCTTCAAGAAGTGGGCTCTGAGCCCTTTATTGTAGCAGCCACGCTACATGTGGTTTCGCTGTAGTTGGGGTTGCGCGATGGAACTCATAATGCACGTCATTTATTATTATGGTGACCTCGAATTATAAATTATTCACCATGTGCATACGTGTGGACAAAATTTTGCGGTGAGCTCTTAACGCATTAGACCATGCACGCCATTATGATTGGGCCATGGATGTTGTGAACTCACAACCCATCAACCATGCACGTCAACATATGGCTGAGTCATTGTCATGCACATCATTATATGTTTGGCCCGCATGGATGCTGTGAACTCCCAACGCATTGTTGCAGAGCATAGATAGGCCATGGATACTACATGGGAGTTCATGCTACGTCAGACCATGGAACGTCATATCATATATAGGGTTGATGGATGCTGTGATAATATAAAAATGTATTAGGCTTATTAGGCCAGGGCCATGGATGCGCTGAACCCTGGACTTCACCAAGCGGGCCGAAGCAATCGGAACGATGACGTCGAGTCTAAACCCCACGTAGCTTGGGGCTCCCGGCCCTCAGTGCCCTCCGCCCGCTCCGCGCCCTCAGCGCCCTCCGCCCCCTATCCGCGCTCAGCGCCCTCTGCGCCCTCAGCGCCCTCAACCCTGCTCCCAGCGGTCCCGCACAACCGGAACGAACCCACGCAAACCAGAGGGAGGGAGGACGATGGAGAATGATCCCAGCCAGTGCTTCTTCACAGGAGCGGAGAACTGCATCAGAGCAGGGACAGNACGAACCCACGCAAACCAGAGGGAGGGAGGACGATGGAGAATGATCCCAGCCAGTGCTTCTTCACAGGAGCGGAGAACTGCATCAGAGCAGGGACAGGGGCACCGTTTGCCAGGAGAAAGAGCAACATCATATTTTGTATCGTAACGAGCACGTAACGATGACATTACTGCTAACAAGCGGCAGCAACCATGCCATATCTCTGTAGAACACACTGCCCCACACAGGCGGGGCGGGGCCAACCAAAACGACCNTTTTGTATCGTAACGAGCACGTAACGATGACATTACTGCTAACAAGCGGCAGCAACCATGCCATATCTCTGTAGAACACACTGCCCCACACAGGCGGGGCGGGGCCAACCAAAACGACCACAGGCCCCACCCACAGGGGGGGGAGGGGACGTAACGATGACAGTATTAAGTACTACTAACAAGCGGCAGCAATCATACCATACCTCTGTCGAACCTCTGTAGAACACACTGCCCCCCACAGGCGGGGCGGGGCCAGCCAAAAAGACCACAGGCCCCACTCCACCCGGGGGGGGAGGGGACGAGGCCAAACAAGACCAGACGGGGAAAGCAACAAGGTTAAACAAGACAACTACCCACTTGACAGGCAAGGGGGGATACCAGGGGGTGGGGGGAGGGAGGGGGGGTGTGGCAGCCCTGCATCATATCCTTGTATGGTCGACATGGCATTGCTACATTCCAACCGGAGCGCTTTAGGCATGCAGTCTCAGCATGGCAGGCGACGATCAGATCGACGAGTCTACATCCCAGGAATTGGCTGCCGAATATCCTGGATGTAGAGCCATCACTTTGCACACGATTATGCTGTGGTCTGGAGCGATTAGGTGCCGGAAGTATTGGGCGGCAGCAACCTCAGCTGTCCTCTGAATATCTTATCAACCCAAGCATTTTCCCTTTCGCCTCCATGCAATTCATGCATCCCCAATTCCCCCAGAGGCCAAGATTCCGTATGTTCCAATTTCGTTTGCCGAGATGACGGCCCCATCACCGAAAGTGTTTTTCGGATCGCATTGAGTCGCTGCTGCTAGCTACTGCCGGGGTAGATTTCTGTGCGTTTAGCGATGGCTGCACCGAGCTCGAGGCCTGGAATCTTCGGACCCGCGAGGTAAGCTTCTGGCCTCGAGCAGAATGGCCGTGATCTTACAGCTGCGGTTCGGCCGATACTAAACTGGTAGTAGTTGCAGATGAAGTCTCGTGTCCATAGTATGTGGCCGGAGCATTCGGTGATGCACGAAGGTGTAAGTCGTAGAGAAATTTGAAGATCCGACCTTCATAGGCGATGTTCAGACCTGCCATGACCCATTCTGAGGTATGCTCCATCTCATCATCATGCACCATGCATCTATGGAAGAGTGGCTAATTCAATCACGACGTCTCGCAGTCTCTCAGACTCTCTCTCTCTCTGCTCTCTGAGGTGGGAGTCCTGGCCTGGCGTTCTCGCTCAGTGTTTGATGGCCAGGAGCTGGGAAGTGCGGGCTTTCGCAGGCTTTCGGAGATTCGGTGACTCTCCGTTTTTCTTCCCACGTCTTCCTCTGATTCAGAGGCTGCTAGTAAGGTGGCACGAATCACCTGCATCTGCTACTTTACTGCAGAGATTTGGAGGTCCTAGCCGTGCCAGGTTAGGTCTTCTTCGCTTGCTGAGATTCTGTCGGTGGCCATCCTGCTCAAACACCTGTCCTAGAATCTACCTTCTCAGCTTGTTGCACCTCCAACCCAAGACTGCAGGTGGTCCTGATCCTGATCCTGCTCATGTGGCTGTGCAGTGCCCTTAACAATGGCTTCCACAGCCGTGTCTGATCTGCTGGGCATTGTGTTCTCAATGACCTTGAATCCGGCGGAGACGTTGCCAGGCCCCAGAGACCTTAAGCATTAGGCTCTGACTCTGGAAAGCCAGCCTGCGAGGTGAAGATGTCATCAGAGGCTTCATCAATCGAGCCGAAGTTTCAGCACGCTCCCCAGTGCCTTCCACTTTGCGGGCCTCTTGAAAAAGACAGGCACTGGTAGTGGAGCCGGGTCACTTCACGCTTCAAAGGGTAGGAGCTGTCGGAGGTGTATAGGAAATCTAGGAAGAGTTCTACTGCTCCTTCGTTTCTCCTACTCCTACTGCCACTTGGACGACTACTGTTGCTGCTAGTTGGCGACTCTGCACCACACTCCACCTCACCACACGACACTACACTGCACCGCACTACACTGCACTGCACTACACCACTGCAACTACTACTACTACTACTACGACCACTACTACTAGCACACTAGCACTAGCCCCAGCACCATCGCCAGCTCTAGTACTAGAACTAGTACTAGTACTAGTACTAGTACTGCTTAGTAGCAGCAGCAGTAGTAGTAGTAGCAGCAGTAGCAGTAGTAGGTAGTGGTAGGTAGTAGTAGGTAGTAGCAGGTAGTAGCAGCAGCAGCAGGAGTAGTAGTAGTAGTAGTAGTAGTAGTCGTAGTAGCAGTAGAGTAGCAGTAGTAGTAGTAGTAGAAGTAAGTAGTAGTAGTAGTAGTAGTAGTAGTAGTAGTAGTAGTAGTAGTAGTAGTAGTTGTTGTAGTTGTAGTTGTAGTTGCAGTACTACTGCTACTGCTACTGCTACTGCTACTGCTACTACTACTACTACTACTACCACTACAGCTACTACTACTGCTACTATTACTACTACTACCTGCTACTGCTACTGCTACTACTACTACTACTACTAGTACTAGTACTAGTACTAGTACTATTACTATTACTATTACTACGACTACTACTACTACTACTGTTACTGTTACTGTTACTGTTACTACTACCACTACTACTACTACTACTACTACTAGTACGACGACGACGACTACTACTACTGTTACTTCTACTAGCACTACGACTACTACTACGGCGGCTGCGACTGTGACCGCTTCTGCGGCAGCGAGGAACGACGGCATAGCAGTAGTAGCAGCAGAAGTCGTCGTTTTGGATGTAGTAGTAGTAGTACCTGCAGAAGAAGTAGTAGTAGGAGAAGTAAGAGTTGAAGGAGTAGAAGTAGTAGGAGCAGCGGGAATAGTAGGAGTAGTAGATGTCGTCGTCATTGCAGCAGAAGTCGCGACAGTTCGTGGTCGCAACAGCAGGAGCAGGAGCAGCAGTAGGAGCTGTAAGCGGGAGTGGGAGCAGGAGCGGGAGCAGCAGCACCAGGAGTAGTAGGAGGAGTAGTAACAGTAGTAGCAGCAGCAGTAGCAGCAGTAGCAGTAGTAGCAGTAGCAGTGGCAGTAGCAGCGGCAGTAGTAGTAGCAGTGGCAGTAGCAGTAGTAGTAGCAGTCGTTGGAATAGTCGTCGAAGTCGTAGTTGTAGTCGTAGTCGAAGTCGTTGTCGTGGCAGTAGTGGTAGTAGTCGTCGTCGTCGTCGTAGTAGTAGAAGCAGCAGTAGTAGTAGTAGCAGCAGGAGTAGTAGTAGTAGGAGTAGTAGTAGTCGTCGTCGTAGTAGTAGTAGCCGTCGTCGTAGTCGTACTTGTAGTAGTAGTCGTAGTCGTCGTAGTAGTAGTCGTCGTCGTAGTCGTAGTCGTAGTGGTAGTCGTAGTGGAGGTGGTAGTGGTGTCTAGGGAGCAGTGGGAGTAGGAGTCGGCATAGGAGTAATGGCAGGAGTAGTCGAAGGTGGTTGTGAGTCTGCGGTGATAGTAGCAGTAGTAGGAACATATCTTGAAGCCCACGAGTTAGCGGAAGCACTTTCACTGCTTTGAGCTGCGGCGAATGCCAGCAAACTTTTTCCATGGTGTATATCTCACTGTGGGCCTACTTTGTCCAGGTTAGGGTAGAGTTGTGTCCGCACAGAATATGATCAAACCGTACACAATCATTTGCCCCCCCAGATGAAGAGGAACCTCAACCGAGTGGCTTCTCATCGTCGTGCCCTTCGAGGGCCTGTTCATGTTGATGTCCTCATCACGTCCATCAATCAAACATTCAGTGAGTTCGGCTGCGTGAAGGCACACAGGACCTTCGTGTCTGGCTGCTGAAGCTCTCCTTTAACTAAAGCCGGGACATGCATGCAGAGTCTGGTTTTTTCTCAGCTTGTCTCTATCAGGTGGAGGTGTGCTCCTCAGAGGGCTCCGGAAACAGTCAGCATTCAGAGCATGATTCTTACATGCCCTTCTTGACTTTTGTCGTAGGACATGGCTCTTATGCAGACAAAGTGTGTGTGGCATTTGTGCGCTCAGGATACCAAGATCCCCTGAGTACGGCATGAGGGCATAAGTGGAGCAAACACTGCGACGCTACTATCTGAAATCAAACATCATATCACGGGACTGAGACCTTTCAAATCGAAGCACCCTGTTCCAAGGCGGCACGCAGCCTCATAATGGTCGAGTCGCCGTCGAAGCCACAACACGAGGAGCCAAAGGCCAGCAAGCTGCCAGCACGGAGGACCTAGCCAGGCAGTAATGGCTGTTCAATGACTGGAATGTGCCCGAAGAGTCGTGCACCAAGCCAGTACACGTTCCGGAATTCACTCGGAGGCTGAGCAGCACGCCCAAGCGTATGTGGCATACTCGCCCATGGACCACACGGACACCGACTCCGAGAGTGAGGAGGTGGGGTCGAGATTCCAGGATTGGAGGAAGGCTTCAGCTCCGATGGCCCCATGGCATCCCATGGCCCTGAACTTGCCGCAACATCCAGCATCTAGCAATAGCTGGCAAACCTACTCGTACGAGTCTTGTGTTGGATAACGCAGTGCAGAGTTTCATATTCCAGGAGACGGAGGTCGAGGCTCCGACGCAGAAGCTTCAGAATTTTCACAACTTCCAGGCTCATGAGATTGGCTGTTCTGCCCAAGGCTCTTTTTTCCTGCTGCGTGGCATTATGTCGCACCAAGGTGCATGATGACCATAGTTCATCTCAGACGGACTTTCATCCGCTCATGGCAACACACGTGCCTCTCACAGCGTCCGTGGAGGAGCACCGCACGTCGGGTTCCAAGTCGCTGACAGCGAGCAACGGTTAGAAGTGAATAGGTGCAGGAGGCATGGAGGCACGGAGATCTGAGAGGCGGACAATCCACAGGAGGGAGACGAAGCAAGCAAGGACTGGTGTGCTGCAGAGCCGGGTGTTCGATTTCGTAGGTTTCCGAAACAAATCTGTGGCCGCTGCAGATTGCAGCTGCTCAATTCTTGAAATCAGATGCGCAAGAAGTAGAGCGGGATTCTCTGTTTGCTTTCGGAAACGCCGCGCCCGCCAAATGCTTCGGGCACTGCCCGGCGTCCAGCGGTTCTTCAAGGAAACCGAGAACAAATTCGAACTGATGGAACTGCTGTTGGGTCCTGATAGAGCCTTGCAAAGGAGAGCAAGCGCATGGAGCGTGCAGGGGTAGCGTGGCACGCACGTGGTGTGAACATGGATCTCGTGCACCAGCAGCCCAAGCCCGAGGCCAGAGCACGCTTGCATCAGTTACTTCCGTTGATCCAGGTCCATATTCCCGCCTGGCGCGACGCCGCCATAAGAACTCGCGCTGCCCTCGGCTAGTCTGGAACTGTCTGCTCTGTGTCGCAAGTCTGTTCTCTGACATTCGAGCACAAGCGAGTCTTATTAACACCAGGCTGTGACTAGACCCTCTGCATCTTCACAACGGTGACAAGTGTCATGTAAGAAGTTTGCTTTGCCTCTGCAAGCCACTGCTTCGGATCTAAAACAGCTTGCAGGCCTGCCAACATTCAGTGGCTAAGGTGATGGGCACAGATTCGTAGCAATGAAGCTATGACCAACACATACCAACACAACAGGCTGAAGGCGAGAGACCGAGTACGGCAGGCCTGCGGCAAATTGAAGCATCACGTTGTCCAGCCAACCTAGCTGGCTTACATTCGACACTCACTAGAGTAATGAGCTGAACAGAATGACACGTCGGAGATCCTCACCCGTGTTGGCGCGAGGAGAGGCAAAGTGGCAGAGTGCATATGCTTGCTCGTTTGTAGCGCGTGTGTGTGTGAGAGAGATGTGTGTGTGTGTGTGCGTGGACCTCTGTTACCAAGAGGACACAGGTTTTTGCAATAATGTAGCACATCAGTTGATCGATCGTGCGAAAGTTTCGAGGATGTTTTCTTGCAGGGGGGCCAGGCCTTCAGTTGCGAACCTGGTCCAACGAAGCTAAGCGACTGAAGGGAAGCCTTGAGAGACGTCTCAGGGTGTACCTGCAAGTGAGATGGCAACCAGGCCAAGCCAAGAAACCTGGCATGTCGATTCAGTTCGAGTGCGGTTACCTTTGCCTTGTACAGTAAAGCATACACAACCAAGCCTTGGGGCCAGACAGGTACCGGAACCCCCGAAAGCTTCATGCTTTCATGATACATCAAGCAGTGCTTGATAACCAACAGATGAGTGGCTGCGAGATGGATGCCTAAGTGTGATCCCGGTAGTTGCAACTGGTCTTGTATTCGTTTACCGTGCTACCTGCCGCGGGGTCTGCCCGTGCATCTTTCCTGCCAGAGTTGATTCGGTGTCGACAGGGACTGTTGATTTGCTTCGGTCGCGAAGCTCCAAGGGCCGAAGAAGATTGCTGCTCTGATGGTACCGACACTCGATCCAGCCGGTCGCGATGTTCTAATTGCTACTGACTTCATGTCAGCTTTTGATGCCAGGTTTCATTGCAGTTCTTGACTTTTGCAGGTCCGATGGAACCACCGCCTCGACTATCCGCAGACCACGCTTTTCAGCTCCGAAGCAATCCTAGTTGAACTTCAAAATAAGCCATGTCGTGGAACCGTGGTTGGTCCACTTCGTCATGGGGAAGTTCGTCTTGGGACAAGAACAACTCGTCGGGTTGGAACAACCGTGACTGGCAACACGCAACCAATCATCCGTCCGGAACATCGCCACCTTCGCAACCGTCGGTGCCGAGTGGAACTGTTTCAATCCCGTCGTCGTTTGCTCCCGACTGGGAATGTTACGATAGCAGCGATAGCAATTCCGTGTCGAACAAGAAGTTTTTTCGAATATTCAATTGACACCCTGGTCCACAAAAAGTGGACTAGCTAGGAAGGACATTGCTGACCTTCGTGTAACAGAGTTGACACGGAAGGGTCTCGACGATTTCAGCCTCCGATGCCTATCCAACGGAGAGTTCCAGAGCAGTGTTTGTTTCCAACCTGCTTCGCCACATCAGGCAAGATCGTATTGACTTGGATGCTGTGGCAGATCATATGCATGGCCCAGCTCCTCCCGACAAACACAAGGAGTCAGCGAGGTTCATGCAACCTCTGCTTGGCGAAGTTGTTTCAACAATCAAATCCCACGCCCCTGCATCGGCGGCGTCGAGCTCCCGGAGTCCTAAAAGTGCAGAGCTGGCAAAAGCCAAGAGGAAGCTGCAGGAAGCTGGAATTGCTTTAACTCCTGAGAACAAGCCAAGAGCAGCTCAGAACTCTACTGGCCCATCTTTGCCAACCAAGGGAACAAAACTCCCGCTGAAGAAATTGTAGAGAAGGAGCTGACCACTCCACCACCTTCGGTTCGCGCCTCCACCAGCAATGAAGCAGTGGAGAAATGGCTCAAGAAACATCAGAGCCAATTGCGTGGCAAAGCCAGCGCTTTTAAGAAGCACATTTCAGATATATGCTCAGTGTTTAATATGCTCAGTGTTTCAAGCTTCTGAAGCCACCAAGCAAGACCTGGCCGAAACGGCAGTGAGGTATGGCTTGCAGAAGAAGCATGCAGACAGGATGTCTTGTCACAACCTGTCGACCTTTATCGGTGCCTGTCAGTTTGAAGCTGCTTGACTAGCCACCCAAGCAGCACACGTGACCACCCAGCCCGTTGCAGTTCGTAAGCAACTTGCTTCGGCTGTGTGCATTTTGGGAAGTGCTGCAGCTTTCATGTTGGAGCATGGAGATGGGATTCCCAAGATCCCGCTGATCTGGGTGCANCCCAGCCCGTTGCAGTTCGTAAGCAACTTGCTTCGGCTGTGTGCATTTTGGGAAGTGCTGCAGCTTTCATGTTGGAGCATGGAGATGGGATTCCCAAGATCCCGCTGATCTGGGTGCACGCCTTGATGACGTTGGTGTTGCTGTTGCATTTTGGAACACCCAGATCCCTCCATCAAGTGGACAGTCATCGGAACAGTTCGGAGTGCATCCTGATACGTTGCACTACTCATCGTTTGAGGAACCGAACACAGTTTACTGCATTTTTCAAGTTGATTTCGAGTTCAGCCGCCTTCGGACCGGCTATCGCCAGCCATCGTCGCTGCTCTGTGTGGGAAGCGCTGCTGTCGGTGCAGCCAAGCGACATTTGAATCGCATGGCGGTGTACAGAAGACTCAAAAAGACTGAGTTCGTGGATGCTGAACAATCGTTGAGATATTGGGCATCTCACGACAATCTTTTTCAATTCGCACTGCGGTCGTATGAGAACTATCAGTTGGCATGGGTCACCGAGGATGAACTCATTGCTCCGTGGCAAACACCCTTGAACTACCCTCGAGCCATGGCTCTCATTAAGAAAACGGCCTTGGGCTGAGAATTTCATCGAAGAGAAGGGCTTCGTTGTACGGCACCTTCGGTCTTCGGTTGTGGCGAAAATTGCACAAACGGATGCATCGTCGCAACCAGAGATTCTTCATCAATAATTCTCGGGAATTAGCATGGGGATTACTTTTCAAGCTTGGATCTCGTACACGAGCAGCTTTTGATACTTCGAAGCTTCTCAGGTCCAGGCAGACAGCTGATGAGGAAGTGTGTGCCCTCATCAAGCTTAGTCGCAACATAGAGAATCCCCACCGCATTGCTCAAGAGTGTTGTCAAGTTTCGCACCAAGATGCACTGGCCAAAAACATCCCGGCCCCTGGGTGTTCTGCCATTGTGCCACCCACTATTCAGTGTGAGAGGTGGCTGCGAAACATTATCATTCAGTACAAATATTTGTTTCCTTCCTTTCATGTTCCCAAGAACAGCCTCAGAGAGGTTCCACATCAAAGCATCAAGAAGTTTCTTCGCAACTTCCCAGTCTTGGGAAGAAACCATGTGGGACCCAGCCTTTAAGCTGGATTCAGTCCCATGTCCGTGTGCCAAGTATCGGAACAAACTACCAGACCGATGCTTCTCTTCAGGCCATGTGGCTGCCGGCCTCGAAGAATTCGAAGCCATGGTACCCGGATGTGGCAGTATTACTTCGGCCGGTGCTGCCAGCACGTTTTTCCCAGGCCGTGCTCACTGGATGACCAAGTCCAGAGCTCTGTTTGATCAGTGGCTCAAGAGACAGAGGCTTCCAGCCACTCTACATCCGATGTTTCAAGACTTCTGTGAAGAACAGTGGCAACAGCATGTAAGCATGCTGGAGCAATCGGTCAGATTGAACTGGGCGATGCTACTGAAGGTCAGGTCTACTTTATTCAAAGACTTGGTCCTCTACAATGAGGATCACCATCCCGATCATATTGTGTGCTTCTGTCCTCGGTTTTTCCTTCGTGGGCTTTGTAACACATGGGATGATCCTTCTGTCTTCCAGAGCCTGGATGGCTCGCCAGAACAATGGCGGCAGAAAATGCTGGATGAAATCCCAGCACACCTCTCCAGACGGTATCCCTGGAGTTTCTGCAAATCAGCCTCGTTGCCAAGAGGCACATTTTTCTGAAACGCAAGATACAGTTCGCCAAAGGACGGACTATCATTTCTTATGCACAATCTTTATGCAGCAAACTGTTGGAGATGGCATCCATTGTTTTGACCGTGATGGCAAAAACGCTGTACTCCGACAGCCCAGGTATGCAAAGGCATGCCTCAACTGTGGAAATCCCTCCACAGGCACTGGGCAAGACCCAGTGAGGAAGACGATGTCGAATGGACTGACGACCTCGTCGGATTTTTGAATGCAGTGCCCCGCCAAGGATATCTTGCGATCGGTACAAACCATTGTTCGCGAGTATCAGCAGCTTACAGGCTGCTCAGTTCCCTCGGTCGATGTGTTGTCCAAGACAGGACACCCGGGTAATCCCCGGGGAAGAACAAAGTCCAGCCTGAAGTGCTGCTGGATCAGTGACATCCCAGACATAGTCGAACTGTCATTCAAGACAGGGGTGTTCACGGCGGCCGGGAAATGTCGGCTGCAGGTCGAAGGCACCTGCATTGGCAACCAAATCTCTCCTATTCTTTCAGGTCAGCCGGTATGAATGGCGGAACGACAGGTCCTTTTGTCTCTGCCAACTACTTTGTCCTCGTCTTTTCTGTTTCTCAGATATGTGGACAACCGGCTTTTGTTAGGGCCTTCAGCCACTTTGCAATTTGGGCAGTTGAAAGCATTCTGTGATCCCCATTTTACGATGGGATCTTGCTTGAGACGGTTTCAGATCACCAATGGCTGGGTTTTACCATTGATGCCAAAGCCCGGACAGCAACTTTTAACCTTCCAGAGAAGCCCTGGCTAGATTCGTTCGCCGGCAAGCGCAGGATCCTGGAAGTTAGCAGCATCCGGCTATTTTTCCCGAGCATCGTTGATACGCCAGTACGCCTGGCCTCCTGAAGCAATCCCAGGACAACTTCGAAGACTTAAACAGCTTTATGTACAAGTAGGCTTTCCTGCGGATGCTTTGCAATGAAGATAAGAAGAATTGGATCTGATTGAATGCCGTGTCTGAACTGTTGTAACAGCATGCGGTCATGGTCACATTGTTCAAGTGTGTTTGGGCAGATCAACTATCAAGCCTTTGGGTAGTTGACAGGTGCCCCCACTTTGCTGTTGAGCCATGGCCCAGCAGTATCATTTTCATTTCTATGGGGGACCTCCGGGCAACAACAGGCCCTCGACCCCCGGTGACCGTGATTTCTACTGCCGGGGATGCGAGGTCTACAAGATCAATCGGTGCAATCGGTGCATCCTCCGCCCCATGCACCCCTGCCGATCCAAAACTGACCGCCTAGCAGGCCCTTCCGAGGGGATTCAGAGCAGGTCGATCAACCTGCCCGAGAAAGACCGCCCGCACGGCTTCGCAGACGCCGCCGTCGTAGACGACACGATGAAGTGCCACAGGAAGTTCCCGCACCGGGGCTTTTACCTCCCAGACCTCGTCCGAGTATTGGTGGTGCTTCCCATTTCCGTAGCTCGGATATGAGCCCGGAGAGGCCTCCAGGACTTTGGCAGCCTCATGCATTTTCAGCTCCGAGCCAAAGCCCGGCTATGCCTCGTCCTCGTCCTCCGCCTGCTAAATCTCAGGCTGAGGGCCCTCTAGAACGAGCTGCTGAAATGTTTAGAAATCGGCACCCAAGACACCACCAAAACATCCGGGCCCCCAAAGCGTTCAGAAGCCCCCTGCTGCAGTTCCGACTATTTCAGTCGATGACGAACAGATGTTTCAAGCAACACAACGGAGCAGCTATGAACAGCTGCGAGATCAGATTTCACAGCGAGCCAAAGGCCGTAGTGCTGTAGATTTCTACGAAGAGGGCATGACCCCTCTTCTCTCGTACATGTTTTTTGTGCTGCATTATCATGAGAATTTTTTAACAACTGAAAACATGCATCAGCGGCCCATTATCCCGCATAGCAAAATGCGCCATTATACTGATCGCATTGTGTTTTCCAGGGACTTTTCATTGCCAGTGTCAATAATCCTCAAAGATGATGCCGAGGAAGCCTTACGATTCCTGCTGACCCGTTTTGGCCCAGCGGATCGTCCTTTTCTGCCGGTTATTCCTATCGGCTAACGAGAAATCGTCACGCTGGCAAGGTCTTTTATAGCGAGTAAGATCCCTTATCGGGAAATTTTCCAACACGATGCCAAAGCATTTGCAGTGCCTCAAGAGGCAATGCATGTGTGGGAACTGCCCGTTGAGCACATGCCAGGACCTGAACCTCAGGCCAACTGCTTTTACTGTTGGGGTCATGGGACCACGGCCGAAGGCCTCGTGGGGATCCTGACAATAGGCAGAGGTCTCAGATCCAGCGCCGAGGCTGTACAGGTAGCCCCGCGCGATGACGTTTTTTTCGTTCTACGGCAAGGCCGTGCAGGACGTGCGTTATCGGCCGTCCATGCTGGATTTCATTTCCAAGCTCCATCACGGCACAAAAAACAGTGCAGGAGTAGTGGTGGGAGGTTTCATGGGCACCCCCCACCACAAAAGTAAATCATCCAGCACGGTCCATGAGGGCCATGTGTGCAAATTTCATGCACTAGTCCACTCACCTTCGGGTGATAAACGGTGGGCTGTTCGAGAGGCCACCGGCCGCATCGATCGAATTTGGGTCCTCTCCAGCACCCACAGTGCTCAGTTGCCAATGCGCAGCTCCAGCGACTCCCAAGCCCGTAAAGCCGTCACCTCTGAAACCGGAGATGGCAATGGTGGGGGAGTCAGCTGGCCAGGCATCGAAGATGCTATCCGCAGGCCAAAAGCACTGGGCCCCTCCGAAGTGAAGAGGGAAGTCTAGGCTCCTTCGGCTTTGTAATTCAATGGCATCGCATCCATTGCACAGCACCCTGTGATAAAAATCGCAGAGTATACTTTTCTTAGATTTCTTAGCTTTCGTGTGCTCGATAAGCATGCTCGGCAAGCTGAGCATTTCTGTTCAAGCTCTAAGTTTTTCTTGCCATGTGCATGCCATGGTGAAATCCTGCACCAGTTCATCCACTTCCAAGAGTACGAGTTCCTCTTCGAACTCTTCATCTTCGAACTCTTCATCTTCTTGCTCTGAAGTCAAAAAGCCGACAACCAGAGCAACAATTGTAGCCCCGTCTTCGTTGTCGCGATGTCACAACTTTCGAGTGATCACTGCTACTGAGTACGATCCTCGTGATGGAACCTGGGTGTACAGCACCACAGATAAAGCTGCACACAATCGAACCAAGGCAAAATCTGCCTTACTCCAGAATTGGAACAAGTATCGACGCTTTTGCTGTAAATTGCCTCATTGTGAGTTATGTCACGGGCATCAAAGATCTCGTCGTGCCGAGCTTATGTTAGACGTCAGTAAAACTCTACCAAAATCCGGCCGTAGCAACAAGAAGAAGTTTCACCAAATCCTTGACAACATATTGTCGCACACTTGAACAAAGTTCCGTGCGAGCTTCTGAATGTTGTTGGCTTGCATGCGCATGTTCATTTTCTCCGTAATCGCTTTTTCAGTGCAGCTCTCTTCCAGTCAGCATACCTATTGAAACTGTGTGATCTCGCCATGAAGCGAGATGCAGCTCAGGTTTCGTCACCTGCTGACGGCGACCAAGCGGATGCTCGCCAACATAAGCATCAACCTCCACCAGAAAAAGATTCGAAGCCTCTGGGTGGAGAATCTCCCGCCGAACGGACTCGGACATGGTACTACATCACCGTGTCTCAACATACCTGCTGATGGAGTTGTGGATGATTTAAAACAAATCATCTGTCAAGAGTTGAGCCATCCACGCTTTTACTTAGCAAAGCGAGCTTTTCGACTCAAGCTGCATGGAAACCATCAGCCGTACTATATCAAGCTCAACACCATCGACAACACGACACCGTTGACCTTTGAATGGGCAGAGCCACTTTTGGACGAGAGTCGTCCTAACCTAGAGTACAGGCCGTAGCATGTAATGCCATTTTGGCTTCTTGTGTGTGTGGACCTCTGTTACCAAGAGGACACAGGTTTTTGCAATAATGTAGCACATCAGCTGATCGATCGTGCGAAAGTTTCGAGGATGTTATCGTGCATTCTTGCAGGGGGGCCAGCCCTTCAGACGAAGCTAAGCAACTGAAGGGGAAGCCTTGAGAGACGTCTCAGGGTGTACCTGCAAGTGAGATGGCAACCAGGCCAAGCCAAGAAACCTGGCATGTCGGTTATTATTCTTTTCAGTTCGAGTGTGGTTACATTTGCCTTGTGCAGTAAAACATACACACAGCCAAGCCTTGGGGCCAGACAGGTACCGGAACCCCCGAAAGCTTCATGCTTTCATGATACATCAAGCAGTGCTTGATAACCAACAGATGAGTGGCTGCGAGATGGATGCCTAAGTGTGTCATCCCTGTAGCAAAGGGCAAAGTAACAATGCAGGGGGCATGGCGGTCACATCCTAGCCATGCCAACGAAGCTATGGATGTTGGCTGGATGGGTTCACAGACGTGTGAGCCTGTACCTGCAAATGAGATTGGCATGGGCGATTGCTATTCGCAGCTTGCAATCTCGGGCTTTTACAGTTTCTGCATGCATCTAGACATAACTAATTATCATCAGAAGATGGATAGAATGGGAGAATAGAACCACAGTTCCGGCCGACATTTGGACCAAGAGGTTCAAGCTAAGTGTGTCTCAGTATCGCCTTCCCCTGTGGGCGCGAGCTGAGTGGAGGGGAGCCTCCACGAAACTGACTTCACAGATAATGTCCGAAGCTCGTGNGGACCAAGAGGTTCAAGCTAAGTGTGTCTCAGTATCGCCTTCCCCTGTGGGCGCGAGCTGAGTGGAGGGGAGCCTCCACGAAACTGACTTCACAGATAATGTCCGAAGCTCGTGACTTCGCTGAAATATGAGCGACGGCAAGACGATGAAATTCTGAAATTATTGTTGACAGTTTCGTTGAGTCGTGTTGTTGACCGCGCTGGTTTCGATCTGAGTTCTGCTCGTCCTTGTCGAAGTGCAACAGTTTCCCATCATCATCAGGTATTTAGCAAGTGCCTCACACCTCTCTGAAGATCCCTGCTTGAAAGTTCAGGAAATGAAGGATGACTTCACAACCTGAGAGCCCACATGAAAAGCAGGCCCTTGAGAGGATTCCAGCGCCCCTTGAAAATGAAGTGATTGAAGATGGTCGGACGGGAAACTCTTGAAATTCTTCAAATTCTCGAAGCTTGATCCTGACTCACATCATTTTATCATGCACCAGCTTTAGACAGCGCTGCCCCCTCCATGTAGGGGAGACGGGGTAGCGCTGATCATTCCAGTATCACAGCTCATCCAGCTTTGCAGCTTGCGGCATGATTGTTGGTTGTTTTTGCAGCCTTTGTGAGAGTCCAGCCTTGCAGCTTGCAGCATGATTGTGTGTTGTTTGTGCAGCCTTTGTGAGAGTCAACTTTGCAGCTATTGTATTGTATCCTTCCTACAGTCCTTGGCAATCATGTCGAATCAGCCCTCCAGAAGGGAGACAGGGCAGCGCTGATCGTTCCATTATCATTACTTTATCACGTAACATTGTTGTTGGTTGTGCAGCTTGCTTGCGGTAGGCTTTAGGTCTGAGGCAGGTGCGGTAAGTCTGAGGTCTGAGGCGCGGTAGGTTTTAGGTGTGAGGCAGACGCGGTAGGTCTTAGGTCTGAGGCAGGCACGATAGGTCTTAGGTTTGAGGTGCGGTAGGCTCTACGTCTGAGGCAGGTGCGGTAGGTCTGAGGTCTGAGGCCGGTAGGTTTTAGGTGTAAGGCAGGTATGAAGCAGGCGCGATAGGTCTTAGGTCTGAGGTGCGGTAGGTTCTAGGTCTGAGGCAGGTGCGGTAGGTCTGAGGTCTGAGGTGCGGTAGGTTTTTAGGTGTGAGGCAGGCGCGGTAGGTTTCAGGTCTGAGGCAAGGGTTATCCATGCACCGGCCTCAGACAGCGCTGCCCCCTCCATATGTAGGGGAGGCGGGGCAGCGCTGATCGTTCCACTATCATTACTTCATCAGAGGTCTGAGGTGTGGTAGGTTTTAGGTGTGAGGCAGGCGCGGTAGGTCTTAGGTCTGAGGCAGGCGCGATAGGTCTTAGGTCTGAGGCGCGGTAGGCTTTAGGTCTGAGGCCGGTGCGGTAGGTCTGAGGTCTGAGGTGCGGTAGGTTTTAGGTTTGAGGCAGGTATGAAGCAGGCGCAGTAGGTCTCAGGTCTGAAGTGCGGTAGGTTTTAGGTCTGAGGCAGGTGCGGTAGGTCTGAGGTCTGAGGTGCAGTAGGTTTTTAGGTGTGAGGCAGGCGCGGTAGGTTTCAGGTCTGAGGCAGGTAGAGTGGAAATCCAGCAATCGTTGGCGTTTTCCCCCCCATAATTGGGTGTGTGTGTGTGTGTCATCCCTATAACAAAGGGCAAAGTAACAATGCAGGGGGCATGGCGGTCACATCCTAGCCATGCCAACGCAGCTATGGATGTTGACTGGATGGGTTCACAGACGTGTGAGCCTGCACCTGCAAATGAGATTGGCATGGGCGATTGCTATTCGCAGCTTGCAATCTCGGGCTTTTACAGTTTCTGCATGCATCTAGACATAACTAATTATCAGAAGATGGAAAGAATGGGAGAATAGAACCACAGTTCCGACCGAAATTTGAACCAAGAGGTTCAAGCTAAAAGTGTGTGTGTGTGAGCTAGATGCGCAAGTGCACCAAGGACCGAAGTCTTCATGAAGTGTGAGCCAGGCATTCTCAAGTCGGACTTTGTACCGAAGGCAGTCCAAACTACTGGCCTCCGACAGTCCGCAACACAGGCGCTGCCGAAAGGCACTTTCGCCGCTTTTAAACTTTTGATGCTGGTTCACATCGTAGGCTCGTAAGTAGATGCTGTGCAAGTTGCGAAAGGACAATCTTCAGACCGTTGGACAGTGCAAGGGAGCATCCTCATCTGGCCCTTCTCGTCCTTCCGTGACTGTGCACTCTGCACAGTCTTATTCATGCTGGGCAGTCTCCTCTGTTGCTCTCTGTGAGTTTGGATAATTGGATACCTTCGGCTTGCAACCTTGCTGGACTCGTTATGAGCCTGTCCTATCACTCAGCACTCAGAGGCTCCAGGATTTTGCCGGCACATCGACAGTCCGCAGAACCCTGTGCGGGCTCCCCAATGCTCCCCAACGATGCTGCGGCATTCCCACTGTCCCTTAGGCATCTGGTGGGACGGCGAGACCACATTCAGTCACATGGAACAGGTTACACAGATGCGTTAGTCAGCTAGTCGGTTGCTGCAAATCGAAAATCATTGGGCAAGCACGGCGATGTAATATACAGTGTTTTGCCTTGCCCCTGCCCCCCCCTCTCCCCACCCCCCGATGTTTGCATTTGGTCTTTTGAAGCTATCTTGCCGCAGCCCCACCGAATTCTTGAACACTCAAGGCCGGTGAGAGTCTGTGCAAGACTCCTTGCGATTTTCAAGGCCTTGCCATGAGCAGCCACATCCTGAGGGTCCCGCTCCTTCCTGGGCCAAGCCCACTGGGGCCACTGGAGTTAGAAAAGTGCTACAGAGGTGATGCAGAGCAGGTGAAGTCAGGTAGCCTTTGCTCGCACGATTTTCATTCGCACAGCCAAGCGCACCCCAAAGCCCGCGCCAAGCAAACCTGGGAGCCAAATTTCGACAGTTTCGACTTGTGGGAAATAGAAAGAAAGCAGTGACCTTGGCCAATGTTCGGAAGCGCTGGATCGAAGAGGGGAAACAAGATGAAATTAGGCTGAAAGGTGGCGGGATTAGAATCTTCATCATCAATGTCACAGATGGCAGACCGCGAACGAGAGTACCAACGCGCAGGGGCGATCACACCGAAGGCTTTTCAACTGTGATGAAGAAAAGATTCCATTTTCGCCGAGACACCTAGAAAGCCCAAGCTGTCGCAGTGAAGACAGGAGCGCAAAGCAGCGTTTGTCCGAGGGACCAAGCACTGCTCAACTCCTAACTCAAGTCGTTGAGCCCCAGTTGGGGGGGTGCCGGGGTACACAGCAAGGGCAGCCACAAATTCAGCGAAACTTGTCGCCGACAGAGGGGTGGCAATCCGAGGTTTCGTTGTGCTGTACCTGGCCTGAGGGAGATATCCGCATACTTCGTCAAGCTGTGTACGCGGAAGAAAAGAAGAATGAATAATGAGAGAGAGCGAGAGAGAAACAGAAGGAAACGCGCTGAGGACCGGCGCTTAGTTCGTGACCTTGGGCAAACGGTTTTGATTCACTCCCCGCAGAGGGCATGTCAGCCTCGGATCACGTCCGCCGACAAGAAATCTGCAAGAAGAGAGCGGGAGTAGTGGGAGTGTGTTATTGCGCAAAGAGGAGTGGGGAGCATCGGCCGAGCATCATTTCAGGGATGCACAGCAGATGTGATGATGGCATCGGTATTCTGCAAATCTTGACCTGATCGAGATGATCTCAGCTTTGACTCGATGGATTGGCCAGGGACCTTCGGGAAGCTCCGAAGCGGTGCGGAGCCTATTGCAGGAATATCTTGGGCCGACTTTCCAAATCGCTTGACAATTCTCCGCTTGTGTCATGCACATCGAAACTTTCGTTCTGGTTCCAGAGATTGGGTTGCTCCTCTGAGGCAGCAGCAAGTCCTCGCGTTCAAACCGTACTGGTCTGGGCACCAGTGCTTTCGAGATCTATCGCTTCCATGCCGACGAGTCTGAGCCAGCGGTTCTAGTCGCTTTCGCTGTTTTGACAGCTGGATCCTGCAATTCTCATGCCAAGCTTAGCGTGAAGCGACGGTTTGGGAATGTGGGTTCTTGTGAAGGGTCCCGGTCCCTTGCGGCGATGTTGTGGCTGCAGGCGTGACTTTTGAGCCGACTTGTGGCCTACGGAGGGCTGATGATGAAAGCTCCCTGTTTTGCCGTTCCAATCCATCAGACCCGATATGAAGGAGGGCAAGCACGGTCAAAACAGCCCAACACACCTTCAACTCCAGAATGCGTGTCAATGCAAACTGCTGAGATCTCGGTGGCATCCCGACCTCCCAACACCTCACAAACTCCACGCCTCATGTGACTCGCATTTTCCTTTTTGATCCTTTTTGTTCGTTGTTCGCTCCCCTCCATGCTCCCCCTGCTCCGTCACTCCCTCTCTCTATCTGTCTTGGCCTGCTCATGAGACCCAGTGAGGTTACCACCTATGAGGTGCTCCGTACGGCGGCCGCCCGACAGGCCCTTGAAGTGCAAATACCAGCCCATGCTTCCTGCCGAGACATGTCAATGCGAAATCGTCCTGCCGACGCCTGCTTCAGCTCGCAGCGCCAGGGACCCGCAGCCAAAGCCAACCCTGCAGACGCCCTTCAGGCATCGACTTGAGCAACTTGAGCTTCAGCAGTACTCGAAATGCACAGCCGAGTGGGTAGACTCCTATAGACTTATTGTTTGAGAAATGCGGGCAAAAAATATACGTTAGGCTCACTGTTCGTTCGGCCAAGTGCACCGCGCACCTGCATGCACCCACAAGTCCGCTGTCACTGCCAACCAAAGAATCTCTGCCAAAACTCCCAAGTTGCTGTTTGCTGTATGTAGTTAATTCCTGTCTGCGTCGCACAGTAATTAAGATTATGGGCGCCCTGTGTACTTCATGTGTGGCTGCCGCAGGGTGTTGATGACATCCCCAGCGAGGCGTTTGGGTAGAGAGGGCATGCGTCGGGCATGGCAAGGCCTTCGGCTTCGGCATTGGGCTCTGGGTTTAGCCAGCGTCAGTTCTGCAGGACTCCTGCGGATAGGAAGCCGTTCAATGCCATGCTTTTTCCCGGTGTAAAGGCTGCTCAACTCAAGGCGCACAACTCCGCCGCATTGGCAAGATTTGCGGATCTTGCATCGGGGCTTGGTAGTCGTTGGAAGACTGAGCTGTTTTGGTTTGCCTTTGTGTGTGCACACGTTTTCGTGGGCGAGCTTCACAAAGCCCATTAACTCTCGAGGGCCTGTAAGATCAACTCGCGACGCGGTAGCTGCAAGCCACTCCTGGCAAATCTGCGACATCAAGGACTTTGCACTGCGCCGCTCAGTGACCTGAGCATTCTCCCAGAAAGCAAAAAGAAAAGCGAAGAGCAGTAGTAGCCGAGTTGCTTCAAACGAACGAGCCATTGGTACTGTCCACTGGGCGCTTAGGTGGTTCAGCGCTTCTTGAGCATGCAGGAATGTGCGGCAGATACAGGATCTTGCATTTGCTGCACCCGCAACTTTCGGTAAGTAAATAGACCACATGCCATTGCTGGCTTGTCAACACTTGTGCTCGATGCGCCCAAGAATGCGCGGAGCAAGCATCTCTCAGAGAGGCTCGGTTCGCAAAGAAGTTTGAGAGTTTGAGCTTTGCAGGCCGACGTGGTGCCACGTGCGCGAGGCATGTGCTCAGATCACAGCGCCACTTGCGATCTGCGATGTCAGAGTCAGGAAGGGACCTCCAGGATTCTGCAGTACAAGAGGTCCAGAAGCCTTACCCTGCCAATTCCATTCAAGCAGAGGTCTTCTGGTTTCCAGACAATCATGCCGGTCGTTGCCTCGGCCTTTTTGCCCTACCCTGGACAATTGAAGGTCTTGCGCTGGGATGACTTAGATTCTGGTGCTGCCGGAGTCGCAGAGAGCTTGGAAAGAGCAAACTGACCTGTTAAAGTGAGACCTATTCTCTAACTCAATTTCCTCGGAACGTGCAGAACAACGTAGTGCCTTGATTCCAGCATATGTAGCTAATCTTTACATATGCAGGGACTAGAACAGAAGACTTCGTGACTTTTGCCGAAGGCCACCGCAGCGCCTAGCCGAAACAGCTCTGTCCGAGGCCAGTTTCATGAGCATTTGGTCAAGGTTGGAGTAGGCTGAGTAGGCTTTGCACACGGCAGGAACACATTCCTGTTTGTTCGGAGGTCGCACTACCGGGAGCCCAACTTGATCATGAATGGTGACCAAAACGGCAGACATGGTCATAGTCACTTGGTCAAGATAATCCTCCTCCTAGCAACCGGAAACGAGGCTGATAAGATATTTCGATTAGATAGAAATTAGGGAATTGCTGAAGCGCTTGATTCAATTGAAATTGGTTGACATGATTCGACTGGGCGAAAGGAGTTCTGCAAATCTATTTGGGTGGCTTATTTTATCATATGATTCCAAGATTTCATATTCAAAATATGAACTAAATTAGAGTCTTGAAATTTCTGGTATCTGGACAATAATATCGGTCGTGATCTTATGATTTCTTTAGATTATGGAATTGTAGATATCGGATTAATTATATTGATCTTATTATATATCTCTTTAATTGTGTATGTGTTACGGCGTTTTTTGGCCTTGCGGCAAATTCTTCGGATGGCCTCTATTTTGTTCCGGGCCTTTTATAAGTTCTGTACGGGGGATTCTCGGATATTTCTGGTAAATTTAGAGATTTTTATCGAATATGATGGGAATATTTCGGCGTTAATTAGATTCGAAATTTCTTGGAATTTTTGAAAATTATTATATCGGTCTTTATAATAATCGAATATAGTGTTGTTTATAATTTGTTAATATCGTATTTATTTATATTATGGTCTTATTATAAGATTATACTATATATTATAATATACTATAATACTTAGAAAATTATACTATGCTATAGAAGTACTGCATATTATACTATTACGTTACGCTATATATTTTATTCTACAGCATATTTTCGTACTATGTTACGTTACGTCGTATCTTGGCGTTATTTTTAGAGCTCGGTCGGGGGTCGGCGTGCATGGGGGTGGTTGGTAGGAAGCCGGCACGGATGGGGCGTACCACGCCTTGTTCTATTTTATTATTGGGAGTACTTATCTGGCCTTGTTCTTGGTTGTCGTTGTGTTTGTTATGGTGGTTGTTATTATTGTGATTTGGGTTATTGTTGTTAATATTATTGTTATCGGATGATTACGACTTTTGTAATATTAAAATTAGAATTTAAATTCAATAAAAGTTCTTATAATAGACAAAGATTAGAAAATTTATCCGAATTCGGCAAAAATTGGAGAACCTCGCACGAAGGGCTTTTCTAATTTAAATATTAGAAAAGCTCTAATCATCCAAAGCCATATTATTGATATCATTGTTGTGATACCGACCGATTACTCTCCCGCTGTTTGTGAATGAAATATCGTTGTTGTTGTGGTTGTTGTCGTCGTCGGTTGATGTCCTTGTCGTTGTGGGGGGTGTTAGTGGTTGTTATTGTTGTGATTATGGTTGGTTGAGGTCATGGTGGTGATTGAGGTTCGAAAATCTTTCGATTTAGGGTGAAGATAGTTTTCTTTAGTCATTATGGTATGGGTAATAGTTACGAAAGCTAGTTTGCTAATCTTTTATTTCTATTACTATAGTAATATTACCCGGTCTGGTGTAAAATCTTACGAATTTTTTTATATCTTATTAAAAACGGGGCCGCCCCCCCCTCTATCTATTTCAACAAGGCTTCAATATAATATAGGAAATATCGATCACACCCATATTTTCGGCATTTCCATTGCAAGATATGCTATGGAAATCAATTCAAATGGCATGACGGTCTTCGCGGATTCACGTCAAATGTCTAGGATATATTATAAAAGCTCATATCAATGGCATATTGCACGAAAATATCGGCCAGACCGACGTTCTCGGCACTTCGAGTGCAGGATATGCTGGAAAATCAATATAAACGGCATATCGGTCTTATCATAAAATCAACAATAATAATAAGCGTAACAATAACAAACAACAACAACATCCATAATTATAACAACCATTATTATTATAACGACTGCCCACCACCCATACACTAGCGACCGCAGCACCGTCACCACAACGAACCGATGCCACAGGCACTACGAGTGTAAGAAACGCCGTAAAGAACAGATGCAAACGGCGTGCAGGTTTTACGCCAACTACAACAACCGCAGCAGCAGCAATAATAACAACAGCAGCAGCAACGGTAACAGCAACAGCAGCAATAGCAGCAGTAACAGCACCAGCTCACTCACTCACTCACAGGCTCTGAGGCGTCCAAACTGTCCATGTCTTGCAGTGACACCGTAGAGACAACGCTACACATACCTCCGCTACAGCGGGCGCCTCATGCAGAGGCGATCTGCGGGCCTTGTGGCCCGGCTCAAGATCTAGCCGAAGCACAAAGGCACAAGACCAAAGTGGCCCGACTAGACACACAGANCTGCGGGCCTTGTGGCCCGGCTCAAGATCTAGCCGAAGCACAAAGGCACAAGACCAAAGTGGCCCGACTAGACACACAGAGCACCCAATTGCTCTGTGCCCAAAAAAGGCCCCAGAAAAAATTCAGGACATCTACGTTCACAGGCCCCTCACTTGGGCTCCCTTCGGCGCGCCCGACGAAAGCAACCCTCCCGTCGCGAGGATCACGAACTCGATGAACGGCATCACCTGCGCCAAGACCCCGTGCGGCTGGAACTGGACAGTCAGCACGTACTTGGCATCCTTCTTGGCCTTCCAAAAGTTGTAAGCGATGACTTCGGGCACCATAGCCGTCGGTGCAGTAACAGCACCAGCAATAATATCAACAATAGCAACTGCACCGCCGCCAACAGCAACAATCGCAGCAGCAGCAGCAGTGGCAACCCCACCGCAACGACGGCACCGCTACGAAAGACACTTCGAGTACAGGAAATGGCATAAAAATCGATGCAAACGCCCCTGTAGATGCACGAAACATCGGCCACACCGATGCGAAAGGCAATTGGAGCATAGGAAACCGGGTGTCTGGCGGAGCCGATAGAGATGCCCCGACAGGTCACTTTATAAGCAGAAATTAGTAATAGAAAATCATCCCCAAATTTCCCCCCCCCCCCTATGCACGAAATCATCGACCACACCGACGTTTTCGGCATTTCGATTGCAGGATGAGCTATAAGAACCAATATAAACGGCTAGTCGGTCATATCGCGTTTACGTCAATATCGGAGTCAACAACAATAATAATATCAACGATAACAGCAACAGCAACATCAACAGTATCAGCAACAACAGCAGCCACAAGATCAACAACCACTACTATAACAACAACGGCTGCACCACCACCCGTAACAATAGCGGCCGCAACAGCACCGTCACCGCAACGAACCGATGCCGCAGGCACTACGAGTGTAGGAAACGCCGTAAAGAATAGATGCAAGCGACGTGTCGATTTTGCGCGTTTATGTCGTGTCGGAGCCAATAGCGACAACCGCAGCAAAAGCAACAATAACAACAGTAACAGCAGCAGCAACAACGGCAACAACAACGACAACAACAGCAATAGCAACAGTAGCAACAACATCAATATCATCAACGACAAGGACCCGTCACAACGACAATTATTACAACGACAGCTGCACCGCCACCAACAACAACAATCGCGGCAGAGAGAAGAAAGAAGAGAAGAAGAGAGAGAATAGAGAGAAGGGATATAAAATATGGCGGCTTGTACCTAATCATCATCTTATCGATGTAAATCAAGCAAGAATTTCGTTTTGTGTGATATTTCCAACGCAACGGAGATATCGATTTTGAGTTATTTATTATACGGAATCCGTTTCCAGGCCTCTCGTAGCCGACCACAACCTAGTCAAAGCCCATTCTTCCCAAAGATTTATCATGCCTGCACTTATTGCACCCACCTACTATCCTAAGCGTACTTCTTCACGCTTAGCGACGATATACCTTACCTATCCTATCAGAAACAGCCCTTGCTAGTCGGATGCTCAGAAAGATCAAGATCAAATATAAGTGTCTGAAGGCTCTTGTGTGCAATTATCGTACCTTCGCAACGCACCTGCGAATTTGCCCTGGCTCCTGGCCTTGGCCTCGACTCGGCTCCCTGTCCCCTCTCCATACCGCCTTGCCCACTCAAACTCACACTTCCGCTTATATTCTCGCGCACACAAAACCTCGCACAAATAAGATTCTTAGACCATCCTAAGGGTTCCAGGGGCTATATCTCTTAATAATAACATTACAATAACAATGACAACAACAATAACAACGCCAACACCAACACAAACAGCAACCCCCACCTCCTACCCCTCGGCCCCCCCCCATTCCCCACCCCTCACCCCCCGCACCCCACCCGCCCACCGGCACCGACACCACCACCGTCAAAAAGAAGGAGAAGAACAACAATATCAAGACTTGATCCCAACCGATTTATCCCCCTAATCTCTCCGATGTTGGCTCACCGTTCGCTCACACTCAACCTCACACTTCCCATTGGGCTAGAATGTCATGCTCACACTTTCGCTCACACTTCCCGATGGTCTGGAAATCCATGCCCACACTTTCGCTCAGACTCAACCTCACAAAATAATTATTTCCTGGAATCCAAGACTTGCAGGGCACCGTGTGTCATGATAATATTGTTTGAGAGAGGGAGGGAAGGAGAGAGAGAGAGAGAAAGAGATGGAGAACGAGAATAATCTCCTTTCCTTCTCTCCCCCTCCCCCTCCCTCCGCTCGAGGCCTCGGAGCAAAAAGAGTTTAGTTCCTTACCAGAAACGAATAAAGGACCTACGATAATCGTAGGGCAGTCCACTCGCGCCACCACAACCTCTATAAAGAATTTTAAGGCCGCTTGGCCTCTGTTAGAATATCGGCAGGTCAACTACTAAGGGGCGGCGCTGGCCTACGGCACGTTTCGATTTTTTCTGATGCGCCCGCTATGAATAGAATCTACTCGCTCAACATCCAATAAAATTATTGCTATTGTTGTTATTGTTATTTTTGATGTTATTATTATTCGAGTAAAAAAAATATGACGGGCTCCTGTTTTTATCCCTGCCTAAAGCACAGACAAAAAGTAGATATATGATCCCGGTTCGGCCGTCCCCCCCCCCTCCCCCCCCCCAATGGTTCCTCCCCACCCCCCTCCTTGTGGTGTG
>BGNK01005019.1:0-11482 GCA_003297005.1 Symbiodinium sp. clade A Y106 | reverse complement strand
CCCCCCCCTGTGGTGTGTGGTGTGGTTGTGGGTTGCTTCCCCCCTCCCTCTGGTGTGGTGTGGTTCGGGTGTGGGCTTTGGTGGTTCCCCCCCTTCCCCCTGGTGTGGTGTGGGTTGGGTGGTTCCCCCTGCATGTTGGATCTGCTTGCGGTGTTTGGCAAACCCATGCTCATGATGATATTGATGACGATGATCATGATCATTATTATCACAATCATCTTGGCGTTTCTTTGGTTGGTCGTCGGGTATCTTCTGCCCACGTGCCTGCTGACGATGATCGCTTTATTGACCGTGGGGGCACGATCTTTGTGACAGTTGTCGCGGAATAGGTTGCAATGGGTCAACTGTCACAGGGATCGGGCCCGTCAGGGAACGTGGTCCACGTGACTACTGCCTTGTTTGAGACCCTCATATCGGAGTCCTCTTTCGGAAATGTCTACAGTCACATGAAACGCGATCCTCGTGACAGTTGATAGCTTTGGCTTTGGCACCCTCACGAGAGAGTCGTGCCTGAAAAATGTGCACTATCACACGGATCGGGCGTCTTGGGACGCGATCCTCGTGACAGTTATCGCTTTTGGAGCCCTCATGTGGAAAACGTGTGCACAGTCACACAGATTCGACTTGGGGAGGGTAGGAGGGGGATACCATTGGGGGGTCGGCGAACCGAGATCATATATAGATTGACGGGCTATAATTATTATTTGTACCTTATTATTGATGCCGATATTGAATAAACGCGCGAAGCCCTATATATCGTATGTATTAATACATACTGTATTCGAAGTGCCTTTCGCGTCGGTGGGCCGATAACTCGTCGGTGCGCGAGAGGTGAGGGCGGGGGGGCATGCCGGTTGTTTACATTACTTTTTACAATACATCTTACACTCGAAATATCTTTCGCATCGGTAGTAACATCGGGGGAGTGGAGCTCGGGCTCGTTATTCGACTAACATGTCAAAGAATTGCGCGATTTAACGCGCGACCACACTACCAATATAATAGAAACGAAAGACTAACTTTCGAGATTATCTTGACGACAGTGGCTAGCATCGCAAGCCCAGACTTCCATATAATAAGATCGTAGATGTCTACAGATCACGGGCCGTAATCGCACTACTATATCTAGAAAGAACGTACTACACTTTACGAGTTCCGTTACGTACTAGGTGGAATCTGCTAAGCATAAATATCAAAAACCATGATAAGATTTAAAATAAATTTCAATTAATCTATGCTGATATTCATGTCGTCGAGTTATTTGCCTAGAAATTACAACGTAAATTGTCGGAATCAAGATTTACGAACTAGTAACTAGTATCTTTGTCTTGCCAGCTTTGGGGATCTTTCGCAAACGACGAATCAGATCGTAGATGACCTTTGCAAAACGGGCCGATACTGTCCCTACCAAGGAGTATCATCAGTCCAAATATCTTGGGCAACGTATGGACTTGAAGGATAGTTTTGAAATGAATTCTGCCAAGTTGCCACGCTCCCGATCACACCTATGCTCAGGCGAATGTCTGCCCCTGCAGCATGCCGCACAGGTACCTTAGTATCTGAAAAGCATTTGACAAGATCTTGTATGGTAGAGTGAGGACATTGTGGGTCAAGGGCACCACGACACCAAGGAACAGGGAAAGCATGTCCCACAGGAGTCTAGCGCTGTATAGCTAAGGCCCTGAAAGCTTAGTTTCGAAGCTCGAAGAAAATGGCCTATGCCAAAGCTACAGATACAGTGCACCCCGAGCTCGTTCATGGAAGAGCAATGGTGCTTGTTGGAATCCCCTCATACTCCGAAACTGTCCGAGGAGGAGCGAGGAAGTGAACCCCTGCAAGTGGGAGTGCCAAACTTCCTGTGCCTACGGCCTTGCAATAAAGTCCGCAGGAAATTTCACTGTTTCCGGCCGGAGATGCTCGGATTCGCGGGAAGCCAGCAATCCTCAACAAGAACGGGAACAAGCTAGTCATGAATTTCACCCTGCTACATGATTGAAGTCCCACCCATATGTGCTGCAATCCATTGCATGATCTTCAGAGTGGCTGAAGATGGTGTGACGCCAACGGAATCGAATGACATACGAAGGCCCAGGCAATGCTCAAGTGCCGACAATAAAGTTGCTGCTTGGGCAGCCCCTATAATTCGTTTTGGGCACAGGCCGCAAACAAACCCGCATGTTGAGCAGCTTAAACTTTATGAAGGCCAGCAAGGCTGAATAAAGTCTGAAGAGACGCAACGCAGCATCAGCGCTGCGAGAGAACGGGCCCGGTTTCTATCGCCTCCCGGTGGAGCTCCTGAGTCTGCCTTGCCACCGGTAATCGCCTTTCTACTCATTCCGAGCTCAGTCCAACTTTCAGACAGGCTGTAGTTGCTACTGGTAGGACGCCGTTTGCAGAGTAGCAATGACCGGGTGCAGAATGTGTGGCAGTTCTAGCAAATTCCAAGATGTTCAAGGCGATTTGCTGACAAGAGTCCGACATCCCAAGCCAAGCGCCACTGGCGGGCACGGCGCAAAGTCCTCGAACAAGTCCTCGGAATTCGATCGAGCAGCATGCCAGATCTTTTCTGTGGCCCAAGGGTCCATGCGACAGTGACGTGATGTCGACGAGAGGTTTTGCCTTTGCAGCAACAGCTATCCACAGATGTTACGGAAAACAGCAACCAGCAATCAGATTCAGCGGCTCGAATCATCAGCTCGAGATCGACAGATGTTACGGAAAACAGCAACCAGCAATCAGATTCAGCGGCTCGAATCATCAGCTCGAGAAATGCAGCATGGACCAGTGAACGCTGAACTCATATTTAGCTTTTCCTGGCTTCCACCATCCTTCTGCACAAGCTCGAAGAATGAATGCAAGATGCCAAAACAGAAAAGGCAAGCAGGCAGGCAGGCGGGCAACAGTGTTGGCACGTCTCATTAACTCATTTTCAGCTGAAATGTTCTCCTGCCGGCAGTTTTAGTTTCAAGCATCAAAAGCCCTGTGCCAAGGGGCAGCTTCCGGTTGCTTCGCTGAGTTGCCCGAGTCCGAGTCCAAGGTCCACACCTGCATCCCAGCCTGGGAGCGCTCCAAGGAGGCACCAGCCAATTCGATACAGGCTCCGATCTGTTTTGAATCGAAGGCTCATTTCGTGGTGAAAGCGAGGCCCCTCTCACGCCTGAGGATCCTGCCGAAGCGAGTCGCTGCAGCTCCCCCGCAGCGTCTGCTGCTCGCCGGATGCAGAGAAAGTCCTCTGCCTGAGCGGGATGGAAAAAGACTAGAGCGGAATCTGAATCTTGGTTCCTAGAACTCTTGTTCTTGTGACTCTTGTGCCACCCTAAACGAATAATGACAAGACCTGCATGGTCCTGTGGACCTGTTGGCACACTGCCGACTTACTTGATAACTCGGGAACTCGAGGAATCATGCACAAGCAAGTGACTACGAAAGGTCTCTTGAACGACTCGACCGGACTACTCCAATTCCAAAAAATAACAGGTGCCCGGGTCATTCGTTGCTATGGCCTGCAGAGATGTTTTCAAGACGCCCGGGTCAGGCGGTCCAGGCGTATCATCACACAGGACCACTTCTGGAACACCTGTCACTGCGAATTCAACCAGACATCCGCACCGAGTAAGCCAGCATGCGGTCCAGCTCGATACCCATCAACTGACTAACAACTGGGACACGCAGTCGCACAGGCCCAAGCTTTGCACACAGGCTGACATCATTCTGTTGAGTAGTTCTCGTTCAGCAGCTATGCTCTTTTCGCACCCTCAAGGCTACAATCTCGGTTGCCCGGCAGCACCGTGACTGCTTTCGGAAAATAGTTGCTGGTAAAATGAAGGGATGTTAATGCGCATGACTGAATGAACAAGGCTTATGGAGTAGCTTTCTACTTTTGTCCACCTCGTGAATAAAGGTGCTGAGTGCAATTTCCTTAACAGCTGGGTGTTGTCCACCCACGTCACAGAGGGGCTGTGGTGTGTATTTTGAGCAACAATAAGTACGGAAACAAAGGCATTGTAGGGCTAGGAGGGTGGTCGGAGACCATGTAATCTATTTTGGCCGATGCGATGCCCTCTGCGAAGCATGATTCGGCACAGTGTGGGTGGGGTCTGTAAGCCCGCTTGGAGCTAACATGTCGACTCGCGGAAGAACTCCTAAATGTTGGTTCATGCTCCAAAGACTCCGGATGTTGGTTTGAGTGGCCAAAGGAGCTGCAAGCACTGTTGCGAATATGCTTGGGAAGGAGTGAGAATTCGACGCGTGGAAGGCCAAGCCTGCCAGTTATTCGTTAGAACAACCCGCACCTGAGGCCATTGCGAGTTTGGAGGTTTGTTGTGAACATGCCATGGGTCACAGGAGGGTCTTGAATACTGTTATCGGCGAACATGCCTGTGTGACACTGTAGCTGCCGTTTAATTAAAACTTTAGTGCATATCATGGCAAGCTTCGCGAAACAAGGGAGCCAGAATCGAGACCCGAATTAATGGGATCCTCTGTTTGTTGACGCAGNTGTGTGACACTGTAGCTGCCGTTTAATTAAAACTTTAGTGCATATCATGGCAAGCTTCGCGAAACAAGGGAGCCAGAATCGAGACCCGAATTAATGGGATCCTCTGTTTGTTGACGCAGCCGTGTATTCAAGAACCCATGAAACCCTTGTAGAGCGTTGAATTGTAAGAGACCCCGATTTGTTCAAAGGAACCCCTACATGCGATGTAAGTGAAGTAGGATGGGCGCCTTAACAATAAGAACAGGGCCTTGCAGAGCATGTTACAGTATACTTGTAGGGACTATGATACTGTAAGGAGATACTACTACCAATAATGAAAATAACAATAACAACAATAATAATGATCGTGATTAATATGTTTAATGTTCTTGTGATTCCGACCCCAATGCTGGGGTGGTTGCTCAACTCATGGCCCGGCTGAAAGAAGCAAGAACAAACATCTGCTGTAACACGGGGGGAGGGGCCGTAGTTAATGATAGGATGGGGCGATGGGGGATATGTTGCATTCATTGGAAGTAACCCTAACAAATTAATATTCCTCTACATCCCTCTCGGATGCATGGAGGGGGTCTCTGCACGGATTGGCATTGGCTACCTGGTGCAGTGCAGGTGGCAAGGTCTTTCGAAGTTGCGCACAGAGGCACGCAGGAAGAACCGACCCCAAGTGAGTGCGGGGCGGCTGGCGTCCAAATGCCAGCACTTTGAGCCCTAAACCCTCAACCTTGGTAACTAGTATGGTTCGACGGCCNTGCGCACAGAGGCACGCAGGAAGAACCGACCCCAAGTGAGTGCGGGGCGGCTGGCGTCCAAATGCCAGCACTTTGAGCCCTAAACCCTCAACCTTGGTAACTAGTATGGTTCGACGGCCATGCTCGCTCAATGACCCGATGATGAAAGGATGACTTACTTCTTCTTTTCCGACGGAGAGCCTTAAAGGGTACAGTGCTTACTTTCGCGATTTGAGCAAGGGAAAAAGAGCACTGTCCATGGTGTATGTACATGCAAAATACAGAAGCCAGAGAACGCTAGACAGCATAAGTTTCCAAGAAGGCGCGATAAAGGGGTGAGAGAGAAAACAACGAAGGCAACGCGAGGATGTTACAGCCGCGAAACTCTATGATTAAGGTTTTTACGGCCGGATGAAGAGGAGTCCACATACACTCCCAGATATTCGACTCGTCGGAGAGGGGCACAGGTCACAGAGTCACAGGTGCGAGGTTGTGGTTGTATCCTGAACAGTGACTGCAATGACAAACACACGAAAGATTCTGCGAATAGAAAGTTCTCTGAGTGGAGTGAAGTCGTACGTGTTCATGCTTATCCTGGCTAAGGATTAGACCGCCGGAGCAGCCAGGGTATTGAACCAAATGAAAGAATCGATTAAGCTGCGGCGCTGAACACGAAGGAAGAAAAGCATCATCAGCATGCTCCAGATCCCAGATAGGTGACGGAGCATGGGAAACCCCCAAGGTCGCTATTGTTATCCTGCATTGCCTGTTGCGGGAGGGCTTGCATTCCCCGGTAATGGGAATCGAGGCTGCTGGAATCTGCAATATGCGTTGGAGGCTAGCATCTAGATCTACAGGCAAAATTTCTGTGGGACAACCTGAATGACCTCATGATTAATGGCCTCAGGGCTGGCTATGTTGGTAATGTTGTGTGTTTGGGAGCAGTGGAATCGGCAGTGGTAGGATTGTCCCTTGCAGAATTTGATATACCTGCAAAACCCGGAGCTATGAAGTATAAGTGCTGCGTACCGTAAACTGACAACTGTAAAAGTCCAACAACTTCTGTGAACGTACTTTCCCAGATCTATCCAGTTCATGGCGCAAGCTGCGAACTGCAAGTTGTGGTGGACGCGACATGGTTATATCGCAAAGTTCGTCCACATTGCGGACATGCCTGCCGGTAGCGTTCCGGACCGTACCGTCCTGAACCATTAAGCACGTGCGCTGGGGCGGGCGTGAACGCAGAATCTAGACTCGAGCCCACCCCAACCACACAGAGATCTAAGCCAGGCCCAAATCCAGCTCCAGCCCCAGCCCAGGCCAAAGGCCGCCCAGACGACAGTCCCCAGAGCGCTCCTCTGGCCTTTTCCGGCCGGCCCCCCTAATCTTCGAGAGAGATGAACATTGCAATATCTGGAATTTGGAATGGTAGTGAAAACGAACTTTGCGATATCAATTCTGCTGGTGTGTTGGTGAGGAATCACGGCGCTGCTTGTTTGCTCAAAGATTTTGTGCGCCCTAAGGGCTTCCCTCAAACCAGGGATCGGTTGGCAGCTCGAGCCTAACTATACTACTATACGGACTAAAAGTCTAATCACTCGAAGGAACATTTGTAATTCACTTCTCTTTGACCTCCTCGGTTCCTCAGGGCGAGTCCACAGTTAAGTAATATCCTGGAACACACAAGATGAACAAGGGTGCACCACGATCACTTCGGTCACGGGCTGAGCGACGAATGAACGGACGCTCGCGATGCCTGCAGCTTCGCACGTCCGCAGCAAGCAGCCCACCTGCTCTTAGACAAATAATGCAAATATGCGGGGAATGCTGCCGGGCCGGAAATCTAGGATCCAATGGTGCGCACAAACAAGAGCGATCGACTCGTTCGACTATCGACAGAAGCGTCTCGTACGTCTCATCTTACATTCACCTCAATGCATCGCATTTCACTGCCAAAGTGACAGTGCATCCGAGACCCGGTGAACATTGATTAAGAACACGGTCGAATCATCAGGACCCCGGCAATCGTTACAACCTCGGGGACACTCTCCACAGCCAATCACTGACATCAACAACATGTACCAACTTGATATCAACCTGTCATAGGCTGGCCATGGGCCATGGCCATGAATGTCCCCTGAATGGAGGGCCTCTTGCGGCGAGAGATCGGACAAAAGCACCGTGAGGGGTTGCCGGTCTCCTGCAGCTCTCCGGGAGCTTTGGCAAGGCAGCTCTGACTGCTGTCTACTGGACTTGACACGGCTGCCGGCCTTCCGAACACTGCCCAATGCATGGCCAGACGATCAGACGTTCCCGGAAAATCGACAACACTACTGCAAATCAAAACTTGCTGAAGCTCCAAGCAGGTTCACAGCCCTTCACAAAGAGACAAAGTTGGTCAAACATGCTCAGATCATTCAATGGCTGAACACACCCAGAACTCCGCGAGTCTCGAAGCCGTCTGTTCTTTGGCACAAGCAAGGCATGGGCGGCCTTCTTTGCCGGCAATCTCCTGTTCAGGCAAAGCTAAACGACGTCGGCCGTGTCTACTTCGGTCAAACTCAAGCCAAAAAAACTTCTCCGACAGAGCGAATTTCCAGTGCCAATCTTGCAGGGCAAAAGCAGTGATTCTTCTTGAACGAACCCTGCTTCCGGTCTGCACAATTGCCCGGCCTGCTCGGTCCGGTCCCAGTTTCGAAGCTCCACTGCTGCGTCTGCCCGGCCACGCTGCCACTCCTGGAGGTACTTGGTAGCACGTCATGAACCGATAGGACGATAGGAAAGCTTGGAGTGAGTGCCACAGAGGCGTCACGACGACCAGTACCTCATACGTTCGCTCAACACGGCACAGCCTGCAAGCCCCCTGCCAGACGGGTCTAGCAAGGTGGGTGAAAGATGATGAGCGTCAGAACGTCATGTATCTGCAAGTCTGCAAGCCTTTTCCTGTTTCCGTCCTCGGCGAGTTTTCCTGCCACGCTTCGCGCAGCCCCTGGCACCATCGCCTGGCCCAGCTCCTTGAAACAAGGCTGAGCTGAGCGGCTGTTTTAAGTGACAACAACGGGCTGTGGTTGAGAAATGAGAAGGATCCATTGCATCTCCAGGGCCCAGGGACACAACAGAGTGCCCCATTGCAGCTCAGGCCTCAAGCCTGGACGCATTGCAACATCGATCGGAGGGCTTGAGCTTACATCAGGTCCATGTTCTTCGCTAACTCAACAAAGAGCACCTCATCGTCTTCTGGCTCCAGAAAAGCTTGTGCCAGCCCCCACGAGCCTGGCACCTCAGCTGAAGTCGGCTCCGGAAGTATGATCTTGCAACGTTAACACTTCTCAGTTTACGCTTGCATTCGATATTGTGAGTTGTGACCGCTTCTATCCTTTGGTGGGGTCCATGGCATCACCCCGGATGCACAGATCGCACATGTGACGATTCAGGGCTTGGGGGATATTCGGAATTCTCCTTGCCTCGACAACCACAGATCAAAAACGCGTCCTACAGCGAGAACCTATGCAACAGCTTCCCATTAAAAGGTACAGGGGACAGCGCACAGCTCAACACAGGCGCCAGGGATGGCGTGTCTTTGCGTGTAGGCATCAGGGTACAAAGCGTAGCTCCACAGGCTCTAAGTCTGCAGACCCTGCACTGGCTGCACCCGAGGCACCTGATTGGGTAGGTCCTGAGTGAGCTCCAGGCCCAGGTTGTGAAGCTCGCGGCACAACCGCCCGAACCGCTCCTGCAAAGAACTGGAGGAATTTGGCTTTGAGTCTCCACCGAGGTGCGGCTATGTCGTGCCAATGCTTTCGCCCCACGGGAAATCGCGGTTACACATGCTATAGGGGCGAGCAATTTTGGGCAGCGAAAACGAGCAGGTCTGAACCGAAAACATGCGATCTCCCCATGGGATGTTCATCCTAAGGTGGTGTTCAACACAATGATCGAACGCAGCATCGCTTAGGCTTAGGCATTGAAATTGGCGATAGCAGAGCTGGCTGAACAACAGGCTCAGGGCTTGCATCGCGTTGCACGCATCGGGCAATGCGTTGGCTTCCGGAAATTTCCGGAAGAACCCGCATACGGGTGAAGCATGACGCTGCAGTGCAGACAAGAGCACCGCATGCAGAATGCATGGAAAAAGCCTGGATGCCTCGCGGGTAAAACTCCAAGCAGATCGGCTTGGTGTGTGTGCCTGGCATGGGTTCTCAGGCGTTCTCAGAGGCAACAAGCTCGTTTCATCTGGGATACCGGCGGATTGCCCAATCCTGGAGCTTGAGGATCCTGAACTGTAGAATGCCGGTAAAGGGTCATGAAGACGAAGCGTCAAGATTCCCCGCAGCTCCAACTGCATCCAAATGGCTTGGGGCACATGTGGACCTGAGGCGGTCATGCTCTTGGACATATTTTGGGCTGCTTGGGATTCAAACTCGAAGCACTTGCAGTCAGCCTTTTCTCTTGCATCACCTCAAGTTGCATCAGCTCAATTTGTCTGCCATGATTCGACATGCTCTCAGTTCCAAGCCTCAGGAAGGTTATCGATTCGAGGTCGGAGCAGAAAGCAGAAAAGTAAGAATGTACCCGTGGCTCGGCTCGGCCATTGCGAAGAAAGTTAAAAATCCATCACATCAATTGATGTGATGCGTCTGCCATGAAGAGACGCGCCGACTGTCTCTCTTGATCAGTCCCGCTACATCTTCTGCTTTGCAGACTCGCAGCCAGGAGCACTTCAAGGTAACCTGATTGACATCCCATCCATTCTTTCCACGTATCTCAGTCCTGCAGCTTGCACGAATGACCACCGGACAGTAGGATGGAAGTCCAACTGATGCACTNTGACATCCCATCCATTCTTTCCACGTATCTCAGTCCTGCAGCTTGCACGAATGACCACCGGACAGTAGGATGGAAGTCCAACTGATGCACTCAGCGACTCATTGCTTGGCTGTGAAACGGCCGAGAATCTGCACTGACCCTGCAGAAATGAAACGATGGCCATCTGGAAACGCTTCCGGATAAGTCAAAGCTGTGAAGATCTCGGTGCAAAGGGTGTTTTGCGTGTTCGGCGTCTACTGGCCAACTGCTGTTGCAGGAACAGATGCAGGTTCTTCGGAGATGAACCGGATTGCGTCATCATTGACGCGCTCACAACTCTAGCAGATCATTGGTACTCTGAGTACCAAACACCTTAAATTCTGCTGAACCTTCCTTGCAGAAACTTCGGCTTCTTGCTTCTTGGATTGTAAAGCGCCCCTGCCTCCCTCATTCAATATCGCACGCGCAAGCGCGTGCATGTGCTTTTCCTTTCTTTGCTTGAAGCCGCATGACCAGATCAGCAAACACAGTTGTGGCACAGAGCCTACTGCCAGCGAACATTGCAGGTGCAAGAGCAACAATACCTCAAACGATTACGCGACACCTGCTGCCTGCAAGGCTGTCAGATTCACGGCGCTTGAGACTCTATGCAGCTACAGGTAAGCTATATTGCACTGCAGCAGTTGGCTCGGGGCCGTTGTGGAGTGNGACACCTGCTGCCTGCAAGGCTGTCAGATTCACGGCGCTTGAGACTCTATGCAGCTACAGGTAAGCTATATTGCACTGCAGCAGTTGGCTCGGGGCCGTTGTGGAGTGGGCATGCTTGCTGCACCAGAGAAAGAGCCTTGTGATGGCTTGCTCATTGTGCCAGCAAGCAGAAAACCCGTTAGCTGTAGTAAAGATGAAGCACATCCCTAACCGGTTTCACGTGCGGTTGCCCCGCAGCGAGGGGTGTGCGACGAAGTCGGGGAAGTCCTGCAAGGTCATCATGATCTCCTTGAAGGCCTGCGGCTTCGGGCACGTTTCAAGGGCTATGACAGGCAAGACGCGTTTCTCTTTCTATGCTTTCTCGGTCGCCTGGGGTTTCTTGGTGCGGAGCTCATGGAAGGCCATGGCCAATGGCTTGGTCTTCTCATTGGCAAGCTCCTGCTGGCGACCGGCCACCTCTCTGGCGATGTNCCTGCTCGCTACTCTATTCCTGCACCCTGCGAGGCCCGCATGCAACACCCCCCCCCGCGCTTCCAGCCCCGCTGCACCTTTCTGACCTCGTCGGCGGAATTCTTAAAGCGCTGACAGGCGCGGGCGATGCGATGGATGGCCGTCGACAGGTTCACGCCGTTCATCTGGTCCACATACTTGGAGGCAACGGCGAGGACCTACATCGAAAGGTGGCTCGGCCCACATCACGAAGTGACTAAGGCATGGCTCAAACGACCGCACGCACTCAGCA
>BGNK01005018.1:0-45081 GCA_003297005.1 Symbiodinium sp. clade A Y106 | reverse complement strand
TCAGTTGCCGTCAGCAGTCGGCCATCATCGGATTTAAGACGCGAAAAGCGAAGGTGAGTTTTAGGCGTAAGCCGCCGGACCACCTCGAAGAGAGTACGCTGGTCTCCTTTGGCTGCTGCTGTTCAGCCGTCTCCACAAGCGAGAGCATACGGTTCCGTTTGAGCAGCCTGCTTTGCTGACGCAGTTGGGCTGAGGCTTTGGCAAAACGTGCCACTCTGTGCCGCGGTACAGATGCAAGCTTGTTTGGCAAGCTTGTATAAGTGCCATGTGTGCCGAGCAGAGATTTGAAAAATGGGGTCGGCACTGATGCGCTCATCCGGCGCCGGGCGGCCCGGGAACAACGCTGCCACCTCCTGCAGGAGTATGGCATTGAGACGCTGCTGCAAGAGCATCGGGCAATGCACCTGGACCTNACACGTTGCCGCAGGGCCTGGAAGTGGGGGCTTTGTGCACGGACAGCTTGCTGCAGTGCAATCTTGTCATAGCCTGAGGGTGCTGGCTGGGGACGCCGCTGCTTCAGATAGAACGGTATGGCGGAGATCTGTGCAAACACCGGATAGTGACCCGAGAGCCTATGAGCTCCTACAGGAAAACCTGTGACGGCTCGACTCCATTTGGCTCTGCCTCCGGCCGTGCGGTGGCGGGTGGCAACGAAGTCGATTTGTGTAGCACCTGTTGGCCCATGGTAAGTGGCTGGGGTAGGATCTTGCCAGGAGTTAAGGACAGTGAGGGCGTGCTTGGATAAGAGGTCAAGAAAGCCCTGGTCGAATGTGGCACTATTTTGCAGGATAGCTGGGCCGACGACGGGCGGCGTAGGGGAGAGGCTGGAGTTCATATCCCCGCAAAGAAGAACCTCGCATCGCTGTGGAAGCTTGGTGAGGGCTTCATTTAGAAGATTCCAGGTTTTACCCCTAAGGTCCCGGTTTTCCGTAGTGGTTAATTGGTTACGCCAGACGTGCTGGTACACCCCTATGATGGCGCATGGTAGGCCACTGCGACGAAAAGTCGCTTTGACCAGAAGGAGTCTACCGGGGATGAGTTCGCTTATCTGGGGATCTCTAAAGGTCCTATTATTAAGCAGTAGCAGGATGCCACCGTATCGTGAGTAATCACTGGGTTGTTTACTACCNGGGGATCTCTAAAGGTCCTATTATTAAGCAGTAGCAGGATGCCACCGTATCGTGAGTAATCACTGGGTTGTTTACTACCAGCGGTGTGCATTGCCTGCCACTTCCCCGACAGAAAGTCACTGGTTGACTGCCAATGTGTTTCCTGAACAGCGACAACATCCAAGCATGGTTGAGAGTCACACCATACAATAAGTTCCTGGTACAGAGCCGAATTTAATCCCNCCAAGCATGGTTGAGAGTCACACCATACAATAAGTTCCTGGTACAGAGCCGAATTTAATCCCCCGGCATTCCAGGTCATGATCCCAACGTTGCCTTTGTCCTGGGAGGCTCTCGCAGCATACCTCGTGGATTTCCTGCGCGGCTGGATTTGTGGTAGGGGTAAGGTACCTAGGGTTTGGGTGGTGTGCCATCGTCCTTTGTACCACGTACCTCCCTCGCTGGACTGGGAGGCTCGGAGCCTCGCGCGCCTGAATGCTCGCTTAGCTCCACTGAGACTGTATGTCGCTGGCACTCGGGATAGCGCCTGTCCNCCCTCCTGTTGCGGATACAGGAGGAACCCTCGCCCCTTCTATCTCCCTTATGCAGTTAATGTAGACTAGGAACCGGAGATAGGACCCGGATTTGGGACCGGATCGACTCGCATGGGTGGCTGAGTGCTTGTGGGGTAAGACTGTCTGATGCTGTTTTATGGTGAATTTTCGGTCCGAGTGATGTGTCAGGGTGTGGCAAGCTGCAGGTCCTTCGCTTGGCTGCTCGACGATGCGACGCCGGTGCATTCTGCGGCGGAGCCTCCTGTGGCCCATGCGCATACTACTGCTACGAGGCCTTAGGGACTTATGGGAGATGATTAAGTGCGGGTGCAGGTGACCAGGCCGCTGAAAGCGGGCTGCTCGCAGGCTACGGGGTCTACCTAATATAGGTGGGGAATCCGGCATGCTTGACCGTCCTTCAGTCCGCTGGCTCGTCCGCTGGCTCTGCGTGCCGGCGGCGCCTTTCATGAGTGGCGTGGTGTTCGTAGGCTTGCCACTCCAACAAGTAGGTGCCCTGGAGGCGAAATCTGGCCGTGTCCTGCACGGCCACCCAACTTGTAAAGCGCCGGCGCATCGCGCCCAATCGTCCACCCAGTTGCCTGGCTCCAAGNAGCCGGCTGCGGGCCATCAGCATGATCTCGTTCCCACCTGTCCATGGTGACCTCCGCGTTGGCATCCGTGGAGGTGTGGTCCTCGGGATCTCTGGCTCGTTTCCGGAATCCAGGCATAGACTCTCCCAGCTGCAGGTTGACTGGCCTGGGAGGTGGTGGCCCCTTAGGCAGAGAAGCAGGGGGAGGGCCCCCAGCACTGCCATCATGTGGCGTGGGCTCGATGTCCGAAATCGGCTCGTCATCATTACCCTCGTCACTGGCGGCCTCGCTGCCGCCATCATCGCTCATGAAATTTCACCGAATTGAGAGCCCCCACGGAAAACAACAACCGCGAAGACCCAGCAAAAGAAGAAAAAACCCGGGCACACGTCCTGCGAGCCAAGGGGCTTTATACTTGTCATCATCGTGATCATCATCATCATCGTCATGACAATGATGCTCATCCTCATCCTCATTCTCACTCTCACCCACACGATCTTCGTCCTCCTGCTCCCCACGTACTGACAGTGATTCTAGTAAATACAGAAGAGCTAGATTCGACCGGAGCCTGACGTTTGAAAAGGACCCGGAAGAAGTGCGACTTGATCTGGAGTAATTACCATACCATGCACATTAGCATCGGCAAGATTGCTTCCAACTGCCTCGTACTGAAAGCTAACAGCACAAGAAGAGTGGCGATTTGTGTGTTATTGGCTCTAGATACTATAGGGTCTTAAATAATTACCCATACTGTTTGGGGGGGGGGGGTTCCTTATTATATTTCTAGTATAATGGGCCCCCAAACCCTGTTCTAATAATTAAGGCCTCTATATTAGAAGCCTTGGAAGTGACGGATGCAAGTGCTGCAGGGTGCACTTTGGCCTTTGGCGACAAAGTTCTCAGCCGCTGGACATGTAGCTAGGAGAAGCGGTCAGGGGTTTCAATCGTAGCAGGAATATCTACATCATGCCTGACCGTGCTGAGAAGTTTGCTTCTCTGAAAGCCAAGACAACCATCGGCCACTGCATGTAAAAACACGGCTTCAGTAGCTGCACAGTGCAGTGATGGAACAAAAAGCAAAGGTATTTCCCAAATGTGGTGCCATCTTTTGGCATGCCGGGGCGGCAGGGGCTGCTGCCCCGCTACTTGGGATGCGGTTGGAACCCCTTGACGCTGCCTCGGCATGATGTGAATGTGCAAGCTTTCGGCTGCCAGCACTTGTTGGCCCCCTTTGCCAGTGGGGAGCATGGACAATGCCCTGAAATTTCAGAGAAAGCCAAAGGCAAGTCTGAGTCCACGAACAACCCACAGTCACTTTGGGACCACTGAGACGGATGGCACAGAAATACCCAATACTGTGCATGTGGAACGCAAGCTTCTGCAAATGCCTTCTCGCTAGAATGACCAGCAGAGGCACAGGATGCAACAGCGTTATATCTGTTCAAAAAACACTAAGCCGTGTTCAGAGTGACTCTGACACAGCCGCGATATGCGACTCCTTCGGATGATCCCTGATACATTGCGTAGGTGAGGTCTTTCTCAGAGCTGGTCTTGCTTCGGGTTGCACACCTTGAATGAGAGATGCCATGGCTACAGAATTGCAATAGTCTTCGTGTCCAACCATGCACGAACTCTTTCTAGTCTCGTGCGTACTATAGGAGCATGACAGCCAACAGACAACAATTGTCCGTCGTCGTTGAACCGTTGACCGTTGAACTCTGAAGCCAGACTCTCAAGCAGCCACATCTTCGTCCGGCCAAGGGAGGTTGAACCGAGCATTCAGCCCTGTGAAGATGGCCCTCCCAAAGCTGCCAAGCTAAGTGCGGTTGTTTGATTGCAGTAGATTTTAGGGGTTGCCCTTTTTCGGGTGCTGAACCACAAAATCTGATACCAAGTGAAGGCCGAACTCCCGAACTGTCCGGCACTTTGAGGTAGTCTAGGGTTTGGGTTTAGGGTTAGTTTTCGGGGTCCATCCGCCGAGTCAGCAAATACCGCCGATAGCTGTTCACAGACCCTCTAGCAGCATGCGAGGAAAAGATTGAGGGCCGGAGACGCGAGGTGCACAATCGTAGCACACCTTTACGGTATATCAAAATTACTTCACATGTCTAATCTTGTCAAGACCACTGTCACTACTGTTCTAAGATATTACGATTAGTAATGTTCGTACTGTTAGCATGATTATGATTGTTTTGCTGCTGCTGCGGCTGCTGTTGTTGTTGTGGTTGTTGTCGCTGTTGTTGCTGCAGACGGCGTGTGGTCAGGCTGGTCAGGTGGATGCTACGCTAAGCCTCCCTTCTTGCCAGTCCTCCCAATACTTCGCTGAAACTGACATGGAGACGGTGACTTCACATCAACAGACTCAGCAATTGTCGTAGTATTCACAGGGTGAAGATGGTATGCAAAGCATGGTGATAAGTCGACAGTCCCGCCAGCGTGATGCAGGTGTCGTCGTCGATCGATGTGACAAGCTACATATGCGGCCGGTAGATTTGACTGCTTTGTGCATGACATGGTTCTGCATTGTTGTGTTTCAGCTGCAAGGATGCTGCCGGCAATTTGTGCTATAGCATGTCGGCAGACCGAGCTTGAAGGTGCGAACGGCTGCTTCCCCGGCTACTTAAGTAGCCGACATGTGTGAGCCGAGTGTCAGCGGTCAAAATGGTCTTGGAAAGGTGTTCTGGTGACCAGGTCGAACGTGTCTTTGTTGAAGAGATTTGCTTCGAAACCTGACTTAGTTGGTGTTGTCGGCCGTTGAACAGCTGTGAGTGCGCATTCGGGGTGCTGAGACATTCTGTATATTTTGGTCACGGCAGGGTACTCTACTTGTGAGCGGGTGCACTTTGAGGCGCTTTACAGTCGCAGATAGCTCGAGTTGCATTGTCCCTGCCGCAGCTTCTGCTCAGATAAGAAAGCAAGCTTTGCCAAACGTCTCAAGCATAGCAGATGCAGCAAGTAGAAGTAGTAGATACATTGAGGGCCGTGGGTTGTGAAGGAAGCCTTAACTAGACCTAGACCTCATGCCCGGCTTTATCGGAGACTCGTATAGTGACGACACTGTGACGTTTGTGATTTCCTCAATCCCACGCTATGGCTTGGAACAAGCGAGTGCTGCTGTTTGCCAGTGTTGCGCTGTTGGCAAGACTGTTGGAGGCATGCTGTCAACGTAACATTTCCCACCTAGTTTAAACACGCAGAGAGTTATAGAGCGGGAATGATAGTACGGCTTACAACAATGATAACCATGTTATTACTCAGTAATTGCTAGAAATAATCATCATGATAGCAGTATCAGTATTAGCCGTGATAGTGTTTAATAACGACAAATACAAAATTCGGTAGATGAAGAAACAGTTCAGCGGATAATCACGTAAGTACATAAGTAACTAAACCAATACGTAAATCAAGAAAAGACTTTACACTATACACATGTTTGAAGAGAAAAACACAGCGACTGTAACAACTTCAACGACCCCAGCAACAATAGACATGCTGCCACCAATACCCACAATAATATCCGTATGAGCTAGTCAGAAGTAGTACCAGTTCGCTCTAATTGTACTGAAACTGACATGCAGATATGAAGTACAACCTTGACAGCATAACTCTTAGTGGCAGCAACAGTTGTTTTACCGTTCGCAGTATGCATGATAAGCACGGTAAAGCAAAATACAGTTGTGCGTGTGTGTGTGTGTGTGGAAATAACTAGAAGGCAGGGCCATTGACACCTATATCAATAGTGAAAACAGTAGACCTACTCCTTATGCGAATCACAGTGCGCAAGTGACTGCCCGGGCTGACAGCAGTCCCAAAGCTTTGGAGCCCGCATGCTGTCAAGTTGACCTGGGCTCGGTTTCAACATGCAAGACCGAGCCCAGTCGAATTTGGAGATCTACAAAGTTCACAGGGATATCAGACTAAAAACTTCCAAAGACAATCAGTGCAGAGTGTGCTGCAGCTGCGTTCCCGAGGTTTTGTCACCCTGTGACAGGATTATTTGGTAGTTAGTTGTTCTGTGTACGGTCTTCCGGCCACAAATCCTTTCTTGTCAGGACCTGAGCAGACGAGCTCGGGAAAAAATGTCCCATGTAGCCTACGTGATGGTAAATCAATGCGAGTGGGCGTAGAGTTGGAACTCCAAGCCTTAAGCCCTCGAAGCCCAAGCCTCGGGCTCTCAAATCCTGATCCCCAGACGAAGAGACTGAAGATCCGCCTCTTCAGACCTTCTTCCACAGTGGGCGATCACATCTATGTACGTATCTGTGTATTGGGTATGCAAGGCGCGAGCAGCTTTCACTAGTTCGAAGGCACGTAGACGCACGGCAGTGGAAAGAGTAGCACTAAGTATGCCAACAAGCACAGCTGGAAGGATAGACACGCAATCCCCCAAAACTATTGTAGGGCCTGGCGGCACGGGCCGGCATGGCCGTCACTGTCCATCAGGATTCTCGCTGCGAAGACTGCTTTTAATGGATTCGGGTGTGGACTTGGGGGCCCGGCGGGCGAGCATCATGAGCATCAGCTGGGGGGGTCTGTGGGATATTTACAGAGTTTTCGCCTCTTTCCAAAGCGATAAAAAATGGGCGCAAGTGACCGAGATAGCCACGCGAAACGCGGTCGTCCCAGCGCTCAGTCCTGAAGCTTTACCCATGGGCACACAAAGACGCTAAAAAACCCAGGACAGACGTGCGATGAAGCGGGTCGGCGGCATTGGCGCCACCCTAGCGCGCAAAGCGCTGGACCACGACGGCCATGCCGGATTTAGGAGCCTCCGGCTCAATTCGCCGACCCTGCAGGAGTTAGAGGAAAGGACGTCAGGTTTGCCGACATGTCGGCGCGTGCGCGGCGGATTTTCGATTCTGCCTTTGCCTGCGGGGCGAAGGCGCATGTCGCAAGCATGGACGCTGGAGGTCTAGCAGGGCAGAATCAGTGTTGTCGTAGCTTTTTCAGCCCTGGAAACTCTTGGGTTTAGGGTTAGGGTTTAAATTTAGGGTTTCGGCAGCAGAAGTGGTAGTAGTAGTAGTAGTAGTAGTAGTAGCAGCAGTAGCAGTAGCAGTAGCAGTAGCAGTAGCAGTAGCAGTAGCAGTAGCAGTAGCAGTAGCAGTAGCAGTAGCAGTAGTAGCAGCAGTAGTAGTCGTAGCACTAAAGTAGTAGTTGTAGTAGAAGTAGCAGTACTAGTAGTAGCAATAGGAGTAGAAGTAGTAGTAGTGATGGGAGCGGCAGGGGGGGGACTGGGAGTAGTAACCCCCCCTGTGTCAGCTTGGTTTGCAGTAGTAGTAGTAGTAGTAGTAGTAGTAGTAGTTGTGGCAGTAGAAGAAGCAGCAGTGGGTGGGAGCGGGAGAAGAAGGGCAGGGGGGAAGAGGAGGGAAGAAGGCAGGTAGGGGAGGGGGGGTGTGGGGGTAGCCTACGGACGGCTCAATTCGCCCCAAAGGTGTCAGGGCCACGCCGTGCAGGCTCATGGCCCCTCATCAAAAATGGCGCCGGCCACCCCCGCCGCCCGCTTTGTGGCAGCCTGGTGCGCGGGATTTGGGTTGCGGAGGAGGGAAAAAGGGAGGCCTCCCACTCCAGAGCCGTCGGCGGATGCAAGATCCCACAACCCAAGCAACCGCAAAGCAACAGCATGAGTAGAGACATCATGATCGGCACAGTCAGCAATGACACTCTTCTCTGTGTGCCGCACGTGCTATGTGCAGGTGTCCTTTGTAACGACTCTGGGACGGCCGTCGAGGCGGCTTTGTGAGCAATCTTGGTGTTGGTTTTCTTGGGGGTTCTCAACATTGGGCGTCCTAGATCGCTGTGATTCAGCTTCAGACCACGCATGCACGAACGTGTGCGACACACACACACACCCACACGCACACAGACACAGACACACAGACACAGACACAGGCACAGGCACAGACACAGACACAGACACAGACACAGACACAGACACAGACACAGACACAGACACAGACACAGACACAGACACAGACACAGACACACACACACACACAGACACACACACAGACACACACACAGACACACACACAGACACACACACAGACACACACACAGACACACACACAGACACACACACACAGACACACACACAGACACACACACAGAGCACACACACACACACCCACACACACCCACACACACACACACACACGCACACGCACACGCACACGCACACGCACACTCTGACAGATAAGTTGGGTTGAGCTTGGCGAAGGAATAGGTTGCCGACCAAGGCATAGTGCCTGCTCGACAACTGGCTTTGGACATGTGAGCTCATGGACAAGAATGTTGATGAGGAAGAGCATGGTGTACTGTACCTTGAACCCCCAACCTGCCTGCCTAAACCCCAACTTGCCTCTCAACTCCGATCACACCGAAGGCATAGAACATGACAGAGTGTGGCAACCGTGCAACACACACGCATTCCAGTAAGCCGGCGCCCAGGGCCAGCACCATTGCGCGGCAAGCGGTCAACGGCAACAAGCTTAGACTTGCCATTGCTGCATGCGAGGACTTCAGCTGGCCAAGCTTGCCATCAATGTCCTCAGAACGTCAGATTTGCCTGTAGGCCTTGATTGCGATGGCCCTCAAGGTCAGGAACCGGAACCGCGCCCCGAGCATCCCACTCTTGAAGATAATCCTCCATGCTTGAGAGAACCAGGCGGCAAAGTGGCCCGCGCGAGGGCTAGCATCCGATTCCAGATGTCTAGCAGACAAGCTTCGGAACATCAACCGCGGTTGGTTCTGAGGCCCTGCCAGCGATGAACGCACTTTGTTTGAGTCTCAGAGCCTCGTGTGTTTCCCGTAAGCTATAAGAGCTCATAGGACTATATCGCATCCAGCGAATCCGGACTTCTCTTGAGTTCATCCTGCTACTGTAGCACAGTGACAGCAAGCGTGGAAGCCGCAGCATTTAGAACGGCAATGTTCCGTCACAGTCTTGACATACTTGCACCACATAGAGGTGTAGGTAATGTTGAGCCAGAGCGAATCTCCACACGGCTGTTCATGTAATCGAGACCATGCGAATCACTCGAGACGAAATCCTTTCCATTAGTGAGCAGTGCAGTCGCTACCGTGAGAAATTTATTGTCCTTCGAAGCTTCAGGTCTCAGCGAGGTCGCTCCAACATCCCTTTGAATGCCGTGGCGTCAGCTGCCGAGAGGGTCTGCAACTACTGTAGAGACTGGGTGGCTCTTTATCCGACTTATCTCGTGTTGCAAGATGGCTCTCGTCCCCAACTGCTTCTGTGTAGGTGGGATCTCGGACACGCGAAAGCAGTTGGGACATTGACAAAACGACTAGGTAGAGAGCAGTATAGGTAAGTATGATGCACTATGAAATCATGGCTGTAGAGCTTGTTAACCATTCTTACAGGATGCAGTACTCGCGACGGCGAACCGGCCGCAGACAGTCGGGAGATGTTTGGCCATGTGCACGGGGGACACTTCCGTAGGCCGTTCCATGGGTACCATTGGAAGACGGCTTCCCAACTTAGCTGCAAGTATCGGCATGGCATCCACATTATCACAGGCCTGCTGCTCAAATTGGCCTGAGGCTGCACGCTGACTCAACCTTCAAGTCAGTCACCAAGCATCGGGTTTGCCAGTAGAGCTGGCGCTGTTGCAGACTTTGCCTCTGCTGCGGCGACGCATTCCCAAAGTGCAGATTGACAATCCCAAACTACTCTGAAGACTACCTGTTCCCTAATTTTTTCCACGACCCTACATTTCAATCCCTTGAAGATTTTTGAAGCTACTGAGTACTGCGTGCTGCCGAGGTTGGACGTCTCGAGGTTTACCTCGGAGGAGGCCAAGGAGAGGCCAGGAAGAGTTATGACATGCAAGCGGATCATGAGGGTTTGACATGCTCTTACTCGGTTGCATTGGGGGGGGGTGAAGAGCGGTTCAGGATTTTGCAGAAGTGTTTGCGGCTCATGACTGGTAAAAGCCTATGGCGGCATACGGGGTCGCGTCGAAGGCATCTGAAGCCCCACTCTGCAATCTGTCGCCTCTAAAAACTTTCCAATCTACTAGCCCTAATTGTACAACAGCCCAGAAATTTCGATGTAGCCTTCCCTCCAGGCATATTGGAGACTGTGGCGATCCGCCTGAGGCATGGCACGCATCATTGAGGGCTGTTATACACGGGCACTACGATCCTCAATCCAGTTCCAAGGGTTCAGAGGCTTTTTCCACCAATGTTCGAAACTTTGAAGGTTGCTTCAGGCGCAAGCACGATGCAGGTGTGGAGGTTTCTGCCGCTTCTGGAGATGCCAAGGTGGAAATTCTCTCCAGCGGCGAGGAGAACGGAGTCCTAGCTGCCAGGTCTGGCCACGCTTGTAAACGTTTGTGTCAGGGTTTCGAGGCTCTCAGTTCTGGAGGGCATCGTCCAATACACATCAATGAAGTTTCCGCCCCCCTGCGACTCCTATCCAATTTCAAGCTCTCAAGCAGGCTCAAGCACCGAGCGTTTCGAAGTTGCCGAGAGCGACCCGAAACGAAAGGCTAAGATCCAGCACCGAAAAAGCCTCATGCTGCCGCAGGGGAACCATCCGGGTTCGCTACAGCGCGAAGCGAATCTTCGAAAGCCTCTGTGATCCAGAGGTGGGCTCTCTCTCCCTCCCTCTCTCTCTCTCTCGCTCTCTCTCTCTCTCTGTAACACTCTCTCTCGCTCTCTCTCGCTCTCTCTCGCTCTCTCTCTTTTATACTCGAACATGGAGCATTGCGTACCTCAGCTGGCCCTTCGTTTACATTACAAGCCAGCACGTCGTCGATTGCCACCCAGCTACTGTAAAAGTTGAGTGTGTTTGTGTGCGAGAGAGATCTGCCGGTAGCAACACACTCAGCTCCAGAGCACGGGAATCTGGAAACTTCAAGAATTAGCCGTTGCCATCCTGAAGACCCCAGGGCCCTGGATTCCAGATCCTTAGCCGAAACCCGGAACCCGAGCAGGAAGAAGGGAACGCAACAGGAAAACAAACGACACCCTGGCACCAGGAGAACAAGAGGATCTTCGATAATTGCGCCTCGGTGAATCTCCGAAGGCTAGTTCAGGAGGACGAGGCCGAGTTCTCGTGTCAGCAGTCCTCCTAACTACTCTTATCGTATCCTCGCCGTAGTGTTTACAGGGTCACTGTAGCACTACTATAGTATCAGTTCAGTCGGCTCGGCGTTGTGGTGGAACTGCGTACTGTTAGTGCGAAATTATGGCTCTCTTTCTTGCTCCTTGCTACCATCTCGATTTGTTTGTTATTGTCCTGACGCCCCAAATCCTGCTGGTGCCCGCCTTGCTCCCTAAGGCCCTAAGGTTCAAGCGGATTGTGCTCCCAAAGTACACTGGGACAGTGCAGAGCATCTTCAAGCTAGGCATGGGATTTGGGCAGCAAGGGCTGACTGACCCGATCCCTAGGCTGAGCGTTTTCGGAACCGTACCCGCTCCACCAACACAGTCCTTCGGAAGGGAGCCGTGAAGCCTGGAAGGAGTCCAAGACGCGAACCTTCGAGGTGAGCAAGACTGGCCGCTGGACCTTGCTAGGCGCGGCAACGGTGAACTTCAAGGGTTTGGCCGGTGAATGACCAGCTTTCCTATTTTTTCCTTGCGTGGCAGGACTTGCTGTGTTCGTGTTTCAAGGGTTTACGCCTTGTCTGTAGGGTTCAGGGCAAGGAATTTCGAGGCTCGGCGAGTTTGGGGATTTAGGCCAGCGCTTCGGTGTTCGGAGGATTCGATACATGCTTTCGCATTGCCCGCACTGCAGAGCTCTCTTGAGAGCCGATTGTCGCCGTTGCATTTGGGCTTTTCTCAAGGTCAGAGAGTTGACTTACAAAAAAGTCTCCAAGCTTCGGATTGAACCCTCTTTGTGGTCCGAAGCCCTCAAGGTAACGTTTCGGAAGATCGGATTCCCCATGAACCAATGCCAAGCCACAACACCGGCCAGGAATCCCCATCAACTTCGAGTCCACCGTGCTCGCCAAGGAGGCGCCGGCAGAAGTTGGGGGCTTTGCTGTAGGATAAGGCACCGATTCTAGGAACGGGAAGTCGGGCAAATGAGGTGAAGATGGGCTCCTGTGGCATGGGAAGTTGATGTCCTAAATGTCTTTCTCAACACATTAAATCCTGTGATCAATGACACAGCGAACATCGTGCTCGGATGAAAGATGCCAAATAGAGCTGCAGCAAGGGTCGCAAGCCCTTGGAATAGGTGGAGGATCCAGTCTCACATGCGCATGGTACACACGTGCCGGTTCGCACGTATAGGCACACATATATGCAATATACATGGAGCTATAAATAGTCACAGTGCAATATGTCACTGTCACAACATGACAGAATTGACAAGCCAAATTATGCATTTTGTATACATTGCCTGCAGCAGAGTATGCTTAGGTTCATAATATCGCGCAGCGTAGTAATATATGCAGACGAGCAATTCAAGATTACAGTGCAGTGTATGTCGTACCTTGCACGCGTCCAGCATGGAGTAACGCATACAGCAAGATATGTGCTCTGCAGTGCATGCGCACAGATGTATTTACTGTCTACTGACTATAATGACTTCCTGTAGTGCCGTCGCAGTAATAGTCCTAGCCGACGCTGGGTTTCCAAAGCCATTTGTACCCGCGATGGAGGAGCTATGACAGCCCTGAGCAGTAACAGCCGGTTCCAGGAGGCTTCTTCGGAATCCTTAGTTAGACATGCATTGCAGTACACACCCTTCCTTGGACTCGCGTCCAACCCCAATTCTTGGCCCGACAGCAAGGACTGGAAGAAGTACGAGATCAGCTTCAAGCTGAAGAAGCAGGGTGCGATGAAGCACATGTCAGGCGCACTGCGCTGTGTTAATCCAGGTTTTGCGGTCATGGCTCCTCTGCTCGGGTGATTGTCGGAATTCGACTTTTCTTGATTTACTGAGTATGAGTATCAGCGCTTAGGGATAGGTTTCAATCTGAGTGTAGAGCTTGATTTGGCACTTGTAGTGGTCATTCTGTCAACCCTTGTCCGGGCAGCTTTGAAGCACTTGTCCGAATAATTCGCCAGAGTTGCAGAAGCCTCGTGACCGTTTAACCATCGGCACCGCACGTGATGTTCAGTATGTCATTCACAAATTTCCTGGGTTGCCAGTGTTTATCAGTTCTGATAGATTCTGATCTGCGCTTATGCTGCTTTGATACACAGGCTCTCTCATAAGATTGAGCATGTAGTGCTTTGTACATATACTTTATACATACATATATATATATGTATATGTGTATATATGTCTATATGTCTATATGTATATATGTATATATGTATATATGTATATACGTATATATGTATAGTTATATGTATATATGTATGTATATATATATATATGTATACATGTACATATGTATATAAAGATACTCACTTATGCACAAACACACACGGATGCATACATACGTAGGTATGTATGTATGCACACACATGAACATGAACGGCTGTATTCATTCCCAGTGGATGCGCGCATGCAGGCTGATATGCGCATACGCATGCATATGTGTATGCAGGCGCCCAAATGGGTACACTTCTGTTTGTTGCTTGATGTCTGAGGTGTGGATGTCTACGCAGAAGCCATCATGCAAAATACTCGTTGACTCGTTGTGTACCTGCAGTTTTGCATGTTTGCACAGCTGGTTGCCTGTCTCGTTTTTTTCTGCCTGCCTGTGTTTGTATGTCTGCGCGTACGTAATACATCGGTACGGATGGTTGGATGGATGGACGGACGGACGGATGGATGGATGGAATTACAGATATGTATATGTGGGTATGTAGGTGTGTCAGCACCCGGCCTATCCGAACACATGCCGTGGCCACCTTCAGTCCTGAGTGGCCTCGCAGGCTTTTGGCGTGTGGTCCCCGTCAGCCAGGACTACTGAGATCTACTCAACAACCTAAAGCTGTGGCAGACGCAATTAGCCATGTGGTGCGAAGTTGATTCGCAGTCTCATGCCACAAAGGACGAGGCTATCGTCCTCTTCTACAACGAGGCGACCTTCCGGTTCTTGCACCGAAAGCAGTCTCTCATCTCGGCTGCGGTTGTGCTTGCGAAACGATCGGAAAATCAACTCTACGATTCGCCCTCACTGCGGTCGATCTTGAACTTGAGGCAGTTCAGTCAGAACGCAGGGGTGTAGGTTGCAGGAGGCATCAGGGCCATCGGCAAGCCCAAGGCCAATCAGTTTGTTCGCCTTGAGTTGTTGACTTCCAAGCATCCGCACTTTCAACGTTAATGAAGCACTCAGCTCCAGCGTTGCCAGCTTCCAAGATGCTTGCCGCTCGCACCCTTCTTGCGGACCCCAACCGAATGTCGGGGTCTCCTTGTTTTAATGGGCTGGCAATGCTGTGTTGGAGTTTACACTTTTGGGCATGTTTGTCTCCACGACTATTGCGACTATTGTATCGCTCTGCAACAACAGAGTCAGGGGATGAAAGATGATGGGCAGGCCATCCCGTTCATTCGCATTCCCTCCATCTTCCGGGTCTTCGCTGGTGCCTGGCCGGTATAGCACTGTATGATGATCTTGTGCTGGGATGTCTTCGGTGAACTAGAAGGCATGATAATTCAGGTTTTGAAGCACTCGCCCGGTCCGAGCATGTTGATGGAGCGACCGTTTCTACATAGGTTCCGGGAACAGTGCATAGCTCGGCGCAGTCAGGAAGGCTGTGATGATTCCGAAGCCTTCTGGAGCCTAAAGCGCACATCACTAGAGGTCGTCTCATCCGTGAGATGGCAGCTTCCCTGCTGGAGGCACCAAAGCATTGACTCGGGTTTCACAATCACCAGTGGGACCTTCTTGAGAATCGGGAGGCATGATCAGTTTTGTGGATTGTAGGCACGGGGCTTGTGTGTGTGAGGACGTGCGTGTGTGGCAGCTAGCCATTGCCGCTTGTGAACTTGATGAGCCGGTTCCTTCCTTCCAACCTGAAAAGCCGCAGATGGCACAGCTCAGACGTCCTCTCGTCAGAATGTTGTAGGTCAATTGTAAGCCGTTTTGTGCGCACTTCTCCTTCTGGTAAGATGACAGTTTCAACTTTCGACGGCCGTCCCAGACCCTGCCACCTAAGCTCGCACCTCTTCTTTACATCATGCGCAGTACAACGCTTTACAGCAGCTACAAGATGTCAGAGGCCTTGCAGATTGAATAGTCTGGCCTTTGAGAATCGTTGCTAGAAACTAGTTGAGAAGCCCTACAATCTCAGTAACTGGTTGAAAACGAGCCATCGGAACCCTCCCTGAACTCTTGCACAGAGAAGGATCTTCGCACGGCCATCGTCCGATGGCAGGCTGAAGAGGTCCCGAGTTTGGTACTTGTGTGTTTCCCACGGAGCTTTAGAGGTGAAGGAGTTCAGGAGGCAGTTTATTCCCAACTGGCCCCTGAGAGTGCGTCGAGTTCAGGACATATCTTGTGGTCATCATGCTTCTGCGTTTGCTTCTGACTGCCCATCCTTGGGCTTTGCAGGTAACCTTGGAAAGTTCAAAATGCTATCTTTGTCTTAGCAATGCATGGAACACCTGAGCGCACCGGGCGGGCCTTTTGAAAGGCTCATGCCCACTTAGATCAGAGAGACAGAGAGGTTTAAACAGGTGCCGGATAAAGGCAACATGGAATCTAGAACGCTTCGCCATCCAATACACCCAACCGAACACCGCCTCCCCGAAGCCATGCATCCCTGAGTGTTCTAGTCTGGCAACAGGTCATAACGGTCATGACTCTAAGAACGGCAGAAGAAGAACCCGTCTCAATTGTCAGGCTGCCGGTGTGGTTCGAAACCTGAACTCCTGGGAGCCCGGTGCTGCTTGGCAGCCGAGAAACTGTGTCCTTAGAGGTCCGAGTTTCGGGTTTGTTCAGAAGCAGCGGTTTGAACTGCAGCTGGCTTTTGCATCAACGGCCCACGCAGTTGCTTTGCATGTTTGGTTTATCTCTGCCTATAGAGATTGCGAGGAACTTGGAAATGCCATCGGCTGACTTGAAGGGTTTGGGTTGAGCGCGGCTGATCGTTGCGCACAGAGCTTGGCACGAACTTCAGCTCGGACAACCCCTGGAGTTCGATAGAAGCGTGGCGAGCCCACAGTCCGAAAGATGAGGACATCGAAGCGCACCGGCAGTCGATGCCTCTTGGCCGAGCACTGGTCCCGACTCCAAATTCTCGCTCTCCACTCCAGACCGCACAGTGTGCTTTCATTCTCGGGCTTTGGGTTTTGGAATTCTTGAAGGGGGAAGGCTCTGTTCTACTCCGAGAGCTGCAAACTCTCTGACCTCGCACCACTAGTATGCCTTCTGCCCAGTCAAAGACGAAAGCGAGCACCACCTGGACATGCGCTGCATGCCTGTCGGCTTTGAGTGTGATAAGCCCGTTGGCAACAACAAGCCAAAAAGTATGCAGACCATGGACCTAAGCTCAGCAATCGCCACTTGGTTGTTGTGCTGCATGACAGCAGATCATCAGTGAGAGATGAGTATTTCGTGTCGGCCGAATTTGGTGTCCTTGGTTTTCATCGTCTTCCTCCTCCTTCTCCTGCACCCAACGATTGCAGATGCAGACGTTAGGCTAGCACTAGGAAGCTGCGGTTGACGAGCACGATGCAAACCCTGGCCCAGGGAGAAGGCTGCACAGCTCACAGAAGGCTGAGCTTCTTTGCTCGCGTGGACAACTCAGCCCCGCTGCTGGCTGTATGTATGTTCGGGCACTTTCGGTGAGTTGACCCTGTGACGCTATGGCTCAGTGCCCGACACTGAGGGCATGAGTGGTCTGAGGTTCACGGATGGCGGGTCCTTCGACTCGAGGCACTCGGGACCGAGCTGGGCAGGGTTGGGGTAAGGCCATCTGCGATAATTGTGCATATCCTGCATGCTCGATGTGTGGTGCAATCATCGCGGGCTGCATCCGATTTCCTCAGGCATGCAATGGACATGCAGAGGCAGAAAAATGCTACGACCATCATCATGCACAGGCCTCGTCAACCCCGAACAGAAGTAGCATGACTCGTGGTGCGGATCGTGCAACAGATTGCCTGAAGCAAGAAACGATTGACAGTCGAGAGCCCAGGTCCACGCAGGAAGCAAGAGAGTTGGTACTGCACCGTATTCAGATCGTCCTTCGGGTTGCAGGTGTTGGTTGCCTCATGCTGATCGCAGCCGCCTTGTTGTCCTGCAGGTAACCAGCGCGTCCTCGTGTTGAGTATCGTGGAAACACGCCCCAGCTTCCAGCTAGCAGATAGGCAACGCGAGAGGTTTTCACCTTCAAAATGTCCCAATCCGGGTTGACTCTTTGTATTCAGGCTCCAAGATTACCACCACGGTATGCTCATAACTCCTTTCCCTCCCGGACTCCCGGGACCCGCGGACCAGGTACCATCGAAATCTCTTCATTGGCTCACGGACCTATTTTCTCCGGATCCAAGCGAGCTCTTGGTCGCCAGGTTTACGGGTTCCGAAATCGGAGCAAGTCTTTCAGTCTACAGCCCGGAGAGCTCTGTACAGCAGAGCCTGAGAAGGAAGAGTAAATGGATGCTTGAAAATCCTGCACATTATACAGTTCCGGTTGAGATGCCGCCAGTATGTAGGACGGTAGCATGAGGTAGCAAATCAGTTTCTTGAGCCATGCTATGATAGCGACGCGAAAAGTTGAGGAGGCCGAATTGCAATGAATACCGACTTCGTATCTAGTGTGATCGCCCACGGACATAGATAGGAGAGGAGACTGATCGAAGGAGACACCTCATTCGAGAATCTAGCATGCGCGGAGGTTTGAAGTGGCGCCGCATTGGTTTCTGCGGGATTGGAGAGTTCCGGTTGGCTTCGGTCGTCCATAGAATTTATGGCTCATTGCTTGGATCTTGACTAAACTGGCATCCGGGTGGCTGAGGCCTGGAGAAATATCCGGTCTTGATCGCGTCGAGGCCGTAAGACTTCAGACTCCAAACCCGACCTTCTAGCAATGCCTCGTAGGAGTACAGAGCTCCCGAGGTCCCAAGCAGCTTAGAGTGATGGTAGTGGGCTGAAGGCCCATGACTGGTCTTCGCCATCAGGAGAGCCCGTCCGAGCTAAGACTCAGAAGTCACAGGAATCCACAAAAAACTTTTCCACAGACTCTTCGTGGAGGTGACCCTTCTCTGCAAATCCTCGCCTCATAGGGCTGTTGCCTTCGCCTCCACGCCTGTCCGCGGGAGAGTACTGCCTACGGTTTTCGCCGTCTATAGGTGTCCAAAGCTTGGCATGGGCGGTCATGGGCGAGCGCTCTAGGACTAAAGGACATGGACATTAAACTGGTGAGACACGTTCCGAGAACTGGGCTGCTCACACATGTGCGTGAGAGATGGCCTTTGCCTGATGACATAGGAACCTGGGACACAGCTGCTGCAGACTTATGATGGATTTCGTCTGCTACGTGCTCTCATGAGTTGCCTTGGGGCACCCGACACATCGCAGAAGCCAGATGCCTCGCCTAAGCCAGTGTAGCTTTAAGAGGTGTGCTCCTGAACACCGCACCCCCTGAGAAAAGCTTGCACCGTTTGCCCTCGACACAGTGCCATCCAAGCTGGAGTCCGATGACCAATTTTCAAGAGCTTTGCTGGCTCGGAGCCTCCCGGATCCTCCGACGACAATAGGATCGCACGAACTTGGAAACTCGACTCTTGCAAGGACCCCTGAACGGCCCTATAAGTCCTACTGTAAAAGCCATATCGAAGCAACTGAGCGCGAGTAGTTGTGGGCCAATGACTGGCGAGAAGAAGAGCTCTTGCATAAAGCCTGCCGCTTTACTCCCTACATCCCACATAAACTCTAGAAAGTTACATTCTAAACTGAAACTAGGGCCGGGGGTCGGAAGTCCTAGGGAAGCTCCCGCTGCTTCACGCCAACAAGATGTGCATTCGGAGCACGGGTTCCAGCGTGCCTCTTCCTAAAGCGTGTTATGCTGGCGGCTCCCAGTGAGCAAGGCTCGCGCCGTTTGAGGACCCCGAGCAAAGAATCCATAATAGCCCGAACTTTCAGCAAGACATCATCTATTAATCTATGTTTTGCTTTGTCGGAGCGCGTGCAGTTTCGGGTCGCGCCTGCATGGAGCCGTCCAGCCAGCATTCTGCCTCTGAGGATTTGAATCACTGTTGGCTCCTCACCGTGAGGTTCAAGCTCTCAATCTCTGGGGCCTCTAGGGCCTCAAAGATTGAGGCACCGTGACTTCCGAAGTGACCATGGTATCCGAATGCTGTGTGCTATGCAACCATGCCGAACAAGCGAACCGCCACAACGAGGCATTGCAGTCTGGTTTGCTTATAGAATAAAGAATATAGAACCTATCAGCCAGACACCTGCAGCCTTCAATTAACTACGAGCTGCAAAGGCAATTGGCCTGAAGGCCTGAGCAAACTCAACATCAAACCACCTATAAGCTTGAGCCACTTTGACCTCCTCTTCGGCAGACTGTCTTTTCATCACCTTCCCTGCACGCTGCCTGGCGCAAGCACACCAGGAAAGGCCGTTCGATATCAGATGGGGTCGCATGCAGCCGATGTTTTGTTATGTAGCCAGCACGTGCAAGTCTCTTGATTGCAATTTGGAGCAATACAGCAGCGAATTGGGGTCGTCGAGTTCTTCAACCTTAAGACCTGCGAACCCACGAAGGTTAATTATCACAGTCCGCTCATAGTTAGTGCGTGAGGATGTTTGAAATGGAAGGCTATCCGCGAACAGCACATGCATCTGCCTAGAAGTGTTATGCGGACCTTAGTACGACCGCATGCGTCCCATATTTTCCCCGAACTGCCCCGTCGTCGCGTGGGCGAGGGTGGTCTCTAGCACAGGCTGTGTCCGAAAGCACCTTTCCAAGGCGGGTACGTGTACGTATCCCTACTGTGAGCCCTAAACTTCCCAGTATTGGGCCTTGAGCCCTAGGTCTCCAGCCTTGAGATTCTATGGCGCATCACTGAGAACGGTAGTAGGAGAGGTGCCTTTGCTCAGAGTCGCTTAAGGCTTAGTGACCTTGTGTCGACAGATCAGATTTCTTTCGTGAATCGTTGGGTTGAGTTACATTGGGAGCAGTTAGCAGGCTCCGGCAGAAGTGGTTGTACTGCCGGGAAGGCTTTCGGCCATTGCTCCTCGCTCTGTGTCTCTGAAGTGGTCGGCATTGGGTTGGGAAGGGCAGCAGAGCTTTCGAGCCCACCTGAACCGTTGCCTTTCTAGGAGAGTATCAGGGTTGTCCTGCTCTCCCATTATCCTGCCCTAGGCTACCAAGCCACTAGGCACTGTAACTGTAGTTTCAGCATGTCATGGCGTTTTGCTTTATGCTGAGGCTCTATCCTTATCCAGCCTGAGGTTTGCAAGCCGCGCCCTGTCTGTACCTACTTGCGGTCCCTGAACCCCAATCCCCGATTCCTGTCTCGAGACCTGAGAGTCGTATCTCAGCGAAGCTTTCGATTAACAACCGCCGTCTTGAGTCGCAGGCAGTGTGTTTCAGGCACCTATACTTTTACAACACAAAGAAGCACGCTGAGCAATTTGCGGCTGCGTCAGACACAGAATTGTTGTTGCATTCGCGTGTGGTGTTTGCCTACGACGAGTTGAGTTGTTCATTTTCCGCAGTTTTCTATATGCGACGTGTAACATCTAGTCACTCTGGTCTGTAGCCAATGCATCAGCATATGTCGAGTATGAAAATTCGACACTTTAACTATGTCAGAGCAGGTGACCTAATGGCATTAGCTTCATGCATGCTGGCAAGCCCGAAATTGTAGTCTTTCTCTGCCTCACCCATCCCGCTCGGCCACTCGCACTCAGCAATGATGCGTTCTCAGGCTGTCTGCAGGTTTCCGCTTTTTATTGTATTCTGCTGGGATTTGGACGGTCTGGGTGTGGCTGCATCTGCCACTTCAGTATCAATGTAGCAAGCTTTAAGAAGCACTTCCAGCAGGATAGGGCAGAAAGCGGGAGCTGCCCGATTTCCGACCAGGGAATCGGGAAAGTCCCAAGCGCGGAAAATCGATGAACTGGACGCGAAGGTGGAATCCTTCTTCTTGGTTCTGATGACTTCGATGCATTTTTTTTGGCATTGTACGATGGTTTGCAGGCCTTGGCGGTTGTTCTCACGGAAGCTCAACTGTCTAACCCAAACACTAAGATCACAGCCGAGCTGCTCATGGCGATATCGAAGAGATCTTCACATGCCACGCAAATCTCACAGGTGATGGCAAGGTGCTCCAGTAAAGCACGAAGGACGAAGCATGGAGAGTGTCTTGCTGTTCGCCGAAGTCGTCCTTCCGGCAACCGCTTTCGGCCCGAACGCTTGCCAGTTGCTTCAAAAAGCCAAGTTAGGATCTCCAAGGTGTTCATCCATGTAGGGAAAGCTTTGGCAAAGTCCTCATCAAAGCTTGCAGCACGTTGCAGATACCAACTCTGAAGAAGCCTGCTCCATGTACCACCGGCGCTGCAGAACTATCGCGCGCGTCAGCATCCGGCCCAACCATCTAAGTCACGGTCATTGAAAGCAACCCTTGTTCTACGACGAGCATTCACCTTTCAAGAGTCGCTTGTGCCACGCATCGCTGCACTGCGGGCCTGCATAGGTGGGAATCAGAGGGATGACATGGGCTTCGGACAATTAACCGTTAGAGTATCAACTGCTGACCGCTGACTAGTCTTGAACTCCGTTTCGAATTTCGGAGGTGAAGCTGAGCCAAGGCCGCTCCAGGTTTGTCCAGGTCCGGTTTCGAATCGCTGGTTTACGGGGGTGCAGGACGGGTTGGGTGTAACAGCGTAGGGCAATCCTGGGCGGTCTTCGACCCTCGCTTGCATCGTGGGCAATCTGTGGCCTGCTGAAGTCTCACACATACGAACGATCGCACCTGTAGTTCCAGAGACGACACGTGGCAAACAAGTCAATTCCCTGCCCCGGCCCGTCATGTTCAGCCACCTGTCAAGCATAACCTTCGCCTGTCTCTGAAGAACGGCTTGCCGGCAAAGCATAAACTTCAATCCGCGACACGAAGGGACGTGGCTAGTTGTGTTGGGGGGGCTTTCCGTGGTCCACCGGCTTGAAGAGCCCCGTTCCGTCCTGTCGAAAGGAAGAATCTGGAAGGTTAGAGCGAGAAGCCACATAGCATGGTATTTCTTTCCATCTTGTCACTGCTCTCTGCTCTGCGTCTCCAGGCCACAGCTATGGTGCGAGGAGCCATGGAAGAGATGAGGCGTCCGTTCCTGCATATCTGTATGCATGAGTTGAACTATTTGTGTTAGGAAGTCCGTGCAGCCAGAGCTACTTCAGCAGAGATGAAACCCTGTGTATGTTCAGCAATGCATAGCGGCGTGGATATACCAGGACGTCTCCTCGTTTCCGCCTATATTTTCCAAGGGCAAGCACCGCAGCTTTTTCACACATGGTGATGGGAGGGCCGAGTGCACATGTGACATACTGGGATCACCCCACCACATTCTGGTTCCGCGCATTTCAAAGCAGGTGGGCAATCCCAAAGAAAACCTTCCGAAGGTCCAGGAAGGGACTCCCGACACTTCTGGCGGCCCTGGCCGGCTTGTGTCCGGTGCTCAGCGCAGGCTTTGCTTGCATGGGGTGGGGCAATGGCATCAATTTCGCCGAGATGACGTCACTTGCGTAAGGTTGCTCGAAGTATGGCACCTGAATCTGCAAACAGAGTCCGCACCTCCCTACAGCACCTAGGCATCTGCCGAGCCCTACCTGCCCGTCTCTCCGACTGCGCATAATCTGTTCACGAATCCCTTGTCCATCTAGTTTGCGGTATAGCATTCTGTCGAAGTTTTCAATGCAATGAAGGCTGCATCTGGATTATACTGACTGAGTATTGCCTCGTGAAAGTGATGACGACATTCAGGTTCAGGTTGTGTTTCATGCGATCACCTCAGACGGGCTCCCATTCATGTGAATAATCCTAAATTCCTGAACAAAAACCCTAAACCCTAAATCCCCAAATGCTAAAGCCTAAATCCAGTATTGCAAGCCGAGTGACCGAAGCCTCGGTCTGATAGACATTCCAACTAACACACAGTGGCAGGAGGAAAAGGGGCGAGTAAAAAAGCAATTCTCTAAAACCCTTCCTAAACTGGAGGTCTCGGGAGCTGGCTTGAGCCTGGAGCTCGGGGCACATTTAGGATTAAGGAGAAAGTTCTAGTTACTCCAATATAGTTACTATAATGAGGATAAGGCTTGAGGTGTTGGTTTTGCGGGCGGCTTTATTGGAGGCTTGCCGTGGCGATCCGCCAGCATTTGTTTGGAAAATCCTGCTCTTTATGGGTCTCCTGTTTGCAGGGCCCTGTATGGTCCTTTTAACTAGCATCTTGCTGGACAGGGCTCCGATGTTTGTGGTTTAGGCGGCAGGGAGGAGATATGGTTTCGCAATCGAAATCTACCCAAGGCTTCAAGGTGCCCACGGCTTTGGGGATGGGGTGGGGGTGGATGTTGAGGTTACGCGCGGGTGTCGTCGTCGTCGTCGTTTGCTTCTCCAATCCTCTTGGCATTACTCTTCTTCGTGGAATACTTACCATGGCTATCATTGGAATCATCGGCAAGGTCATCATCACCACCGCCACCGCCACCATCAACATTACCTCCAGCATCAGTAGATGTCAGTAGCATGATCACCATCGTGACTTTCATGTTTGTTATCGTTGTCACCGTTGGCCGTTGCCCTCATCGCCCTCAGTGACAGACCGTGGCTCAGCAACACTCGCCATCACACCACTAGCGACATCAACACCCACAGCAGCAGCAGCAACATCAACAACACCGACTTCGCAGTCACCATCGTCATCATCATCATCATCATCGTCACCAGCAGCATCATCATCATCCAGACTATCTCACAGCCATGATAAACTTCATCTTACACATCATCGTCACCTCCTTCTTCTAGAGCAAAAACGTGGACATCATGTTCACACTGCTCATCACCATCAACATCATGGGCACTGTCGTCATCACCAGTAACACTTGTCTGACAAAGTTATCTCAATTATCGCCGTTTTCTAGAGTATCATCATCACCGCCACTGTATTAATGACATGATCGTTATAATATTCATCATTACCATGGTCATCATCATCATCATCATCTTCATCGTCATCGTCATTATCATCATGATGGTGGTCATGACTTTCATCTTCATCTTCTTCATCTTAATCATCATCTTCATCATCACCATCATCATCATGTTCATCATCATCATAATAATAATCATCATCATCTTCATCATCTTCATCTTCATCATCTTCATCATCATCATCATCATCACCATCATCACCATCATCACCGTCACGATCATCTTCTTCATCATCACCATCATCGCCATCATCACCATCACGATCATCTTCTTCATCACCACCATCATCACCACCATCATATTGTCACCATCATCGTCATCGTCATCATCATCATCACCGTCATCATCATTATCACCACAGTCGTTATCATCAGCCGCATCGCATCCTCACCATCGTCACCGTCACCGTGCCATCGTCATCATCAAATGCACCAGGGTCGCTGTGACTGCCGCGAGCATGAATGCTATCGTCGTCTTCATCGTTGAAAACAAGAGCACCACTGTGGGTTAGTCAGCACTTCCCTCAACAACTAAGTAGCTATTTTCTGTCATCTGTAAGATTGGTATCCGTGTGCGCGCCTTCGTCATGGTGATTTCCCCGTTGCATTCTTGATTCTTGTTGTTGTCACCCTCCGGCTGTTCGGTTTCATCGCTCTGGGGCCCAGGCGCTCTGCAAGCTTCACCTTCCCCTTTTGGAGCTGGTGCTCTGGACGACGTGAGATGATCTGGGTTCCAGGGGTTTTGGGGCTTCGCCGTAAGGGGGCGGGGGCTTAGGGTTCAGGGTTTGGGATTTGGGGTTCGGGGTCGGGGTGTTGATGTTTGGGGTTAAAGAATTGCAGGTCCTTGTTTTGGATAGTTTGCATTTTCCGGTTCGAGGGTATGGAACTCGGACAAGCCAGAAGCGAGCTACCTACAGCTGGCGGGTGTCAATTCCAAAGCCCCGTTTTATCAAATCATGGACGTTCTGCAAGCCGACATGATTGCAGGTGATCTTTGCTTAGAATCTTGGCTGACAGCTGTCCGAAGACAAAGACATTCTGGAGCCCAGAAGCCCCACGCTATAAAAGGGCTGAAGTCTCGGTCTGTGCTGCATCGACCGTCTTAAATGCCTTGAACAAAGCCCGCTGCTGCCATACGAGGTATGGCTAGAGCAATAGTAATAGCACGGGCATCTCCGCTTCGGTTGTTGAACCCTCCCAAGCAAGAACCTGATGTTTAAATAGTTATGCAGAATCCCACTGTATGACACTCCGAGCCAAAGCGTCGTATGGTGCATCGTTCGAGGGGCAGCCCGATGGGGTCGGTGTCATCGAATTGGAGGAGGACGCTGATTCTGAAGAGCTCAACGGCTGTGGGGAGACACTTTACAGTTTTACAGCTTTCGTAAGCGGATCGGAACAGGTTTTCATAATTGGTGGGCGTGGATTTCTGGCCTGAGTCGTCGTAGGCCTCATCCTCAGTCGATTCGGTTTTTGGCGCAATCGATGTTGAATCCCCGGAGACCACCATCCTCGAGCAGCAACCAAAATGGAATCAATCAATATGCCAAGGATCCTAAAGCCTAAAGCTGTCCTCAGATTAGAGTCATGTCTCGGATTGCAGCAAGAGACAGCGCCACTCTCTTCTGATGGAAGACTAGCACTGCTGGTCCAGAGAAGTGGAGAACAGAAAATTGCTGGAGCCATTGTCCCACATCAGCAAAGCCGGTCCGAAGAGTTTATACGTAGTTGCGATCAGGCATGGCTGCCTTGGCATGTGCCCAAATCTTACAACGGAAAGTGCTTCGTTCAGTGCGTGAGTGAAAGACAGATGTGCCCAGGTACAAAAATCGCAATGCTACATGCGTGGTTCGAAGCAACAGAACTGTGCACAGGAGAAGCAAGCTTAGCAGAACCGCGGAAAGTCAGTGAATTCCAAAGAGCTCAGCCCAAAACCATACAGGACTGGCAGTCATTCGGGCCATCTTTGGGGCAGGCCCATGTTTGCCATGATGTGGGGTCTCAGCATTTGGTCGAAGTTGGGACAAGCACCAGAGATTATTTCAGCTAATTAAACAGCTGGACTCTGCACTGCAGCTGCAGTTTGTATTGAAATTAATACCCTTTTCTACAGATTCATATGCAAAGCCATTCTACTGCTGCAGGCGCGGGACCACAGGTGCAACGGCCTTGAGGTCCGTTCCGCCTGGAGCCCAATCACAGCAAAAAAAGAAGCGATGCAAAGTGGAGACGAGTCGCTGTACACGCTGAGACGATATAGTGTAGGTTTTCAGCAGCCCGACTCGGAAGATCGAGCGACATTGCGCATTTGCCTTGCGGGAAGGTGCCTAGCGTCTCATGTTCGACCGGATTCCACGAGCTTGCTTGGCAAATCTTTGTCCCTTTTGCTCGGGATATCCACCCGAGTGTGCAGCAACATCGTACATATATGAGGCAGCAATACTAAGTCAAAAGCACCTCAGACATGTTCAGAATCCTGATAGTTTGAATGCTGGGATGCCTGGGCAGACCTGTGACGCAAGGCTCATCGGCAACGAAGCCCCTGACTTCAGTGTGAAGGCCGCCGCAAAGACGTGATTCACTTCAGACGAGTGATGCAGTGATGTTGCCTTAGAGAGGTCTGGAAAGATGCTGTCTATCGCGCACGTGATGAGGGCACGTAAGCCACGGCGGAGAACTTTGCATTGCCAGAAACCCCTAATGCACATCAGAATTGAGGCCCCGTTTCGTGGCATCAGGCCGTGGTGGACCAGGAGTTCGTAGACGTTTCTCTTACTGACTATCGTGGAAAGCCGGGTCCTTAACGGTTAGCTAGGTTGGTTTGGCCGCAGGTCGAGTTCGAAACTACTTGATGGAATGCTGTCCAGGATTCAGATAGCCGTTTACACTTGATTTCGGGTCTGAGTGTAGGTTGATGAAAGTTTAGGGGCCCTCATGTTAGAAATTTTGGCGTTGTTAGGGATCGACAAGTTGTTCCTGTGAGACACGCCTGGACCATGGCAGTGCAGAAATAAAATGCTGGGCTCTGGCTCTGGCTGGAAGAGCCCAAGGTAGTAAGGAAAGCTTTTGCCTGAAGCAGAGTCTCGTCTCACAGATTGGGAGTATGCTGAGGTATGTCATTCTGTTCTTCTACCCCTTGGACTTCACCTTCGTGTGCCCGACGGAGATCATCGTGGCATCGCCTTGCTTCGAAGACGTAGGACTTGTGCAGCAAAATCCGGTCAAGAGCTGCTGTGTGGCCTCTCCGATGATGATGCAGAGAAAGAAGATAACAAATTAATCATGCGTCAGTTACACTTCACTTTGAGGGTCATGACCGCAGTCATGATCATGAATACCATGGTGATGGTGGTGATGATTGCTGTTGTGGTGGTGTGGTGGCAGTGGATGCCGATCAAACGTGATCAGAACCATGGACCCCCAAAAATATCAGGAGGACAGTGGCAAAGATATGACGGCGATGACCGGCATGATCTTGTGGCGATGATGGCCTTAGTAGTAGTAATAATGGTCGTCGTGGTGATGGTGCTGATGATGATCGCCGCTGGGCTGGTGTCGACAATGATGAATACTCGTGGTGGTGCTGGCGGTGCTGGTGGTGGTGGTGGTGCTGCTGCTGCTGGTGGTGCTGGTGGTGCTGGTGAGGTGATGCTGGGTGGCATGTGTGAGATCGATGATGTTGATGATGATGATGCTGATGATGAGCGTGATGATGTTGATGATGGTGGTGGTGGTGGTAATGCTGGTTTCTCCTGGCGGCAGTGATGATTTCGAGCGTGAATGTTAACACCGGTAGAGCATGATGGTTAACAGGAGTGATGATGCTATGTAGATGCTGTTGCTGACTACCAGGGTGCTCATGATGGGACCTTGGTGGCGGTGATGGTGAGGAGGTGTATGGTGTTGATACTGGTGGTAGTGATGGCCACCAAGATGACGATGTTGTTTTTCCAACGAACATTACCTGTACCTAGACGTGGGTCTACCTGTTTTCTCCTAAATGGCCCGAGTGCCAAGCTTGGCAGACAAAGCCTGGATATGAAGTGTGACACAAGCGTGGACTGTCGTACTTCCAAGGATGAAACCTCTGTTCTATGCCTGGATGCCAGGCATTTTCGGATCGCATCGAGGAGTTTCGCGAGCGCGATGCCGAGGCAAGCCTCTCTGTCGTTCGACTGTCCAAGTCAAGGGAAAGGATGCTGCGCTGGCGATGTTGGTGCTGCCAAGAGGGAGGTTCTTTCTGATCCAGAAGTTCGGGTGAGACCACTCCCTCCACTTTGATCACAGAGCTGATTCCCATCAAGCTGCGGAACCTCAAGGCTTGGAAACCCGAGCATTCTGACATCCAAGGCGACGGGGCAGAAATCAGAATTCATTCTTATCCAATCGCCGGAGGTGGCCTCTAGCCCGCAAAACCTGACAGCTACAATTTAAGGCTTGTGCTTCAGATCTCCAGTACATTTGACTCTGCATCTCGGCGTTTTGGCAATCCCACAAGTAACATCTTTGAAGGCTGAGTTTCTGAAGACTTCAAGGCCAATTGAAAGCCTTCGGCTCGAGGCTCTCGATACCAACGGCCGAGGCAGTATTGTCCAAAACAAACCACGCCCTCGTCTCCCACCCCGCCCCCCCCTTCATCGACATCCGTCATCCACTCCTACACGCAAGACTGCACACAGCACGTCCCCAAAGTCCAGCGAGGTCGCAGAAGTACAGGCACCTCAGGCTGTAAGTTATGAGACGCAACACCATGCGGCCCCCCGACACAAATCAGCAGAAATGAAGACACCGAACCTTATGCCATAGGCCCCGAAAGATTCGAAACAACCCCAGAAACAAACTTGAGAGTCTTACAGTAGGGCCATAGGCCATAGGACCCGACATCCAGGTGCTGGGTGTCTCTGTCGACTCCGAGCCAGCCTTTGCTCGTTTACTCCTTTAACTGCAATTCGGGGTCCATAGGGTATTATAAGGGGTTCCTGTAAGGGATCTATCAGGTACTATAAGGGTATTATCAGGGTACGTGCCTTGTTTTGGCCATGCCGCCCGGACTGTAAATTGCTTTTTCAGCTCTCCTGGTTGCACGGCGATGTGACGTAGTTATGGGGTTCGAGGCTTTCCACTACAAAGCTTAGGGGGTTCTAGCTAACTTTATTGCGAGTATCTGTTTGTTTCCGAAACCACCACCCCTATCAACAAGGTCGATGGCGCTGCTGTTGCTGCTGATGATGATGATGTTGCTGATTCTAGTGCACTATTCTAGTGACAATGATGATGAGTCAGACTCAAACCCTGTCGCTGGGTGGACTGAAAGCTCCCTCCAAGCAATCCCTCCAAACAAAATACGACAGTATTCAGCGAAGTCCTAAAACCACCCCTGCGGATGTTTTGGAATGCCCACCTGCCGGAGCGCCCCGCAAAGCATGTAGTTGACGACGTGTGTGGAGCGGGGACACGTATATGCACAGTGCTAGAGGCGAAGCAGACTCGGCCAAGGCAACATAGTGTTGAGGTTTTTAGCTGCGGCAAAGGTGTATAATATGTGTTTATACATATATACATATATGTTTCAGTGTAAAGCGCGGATCTTTGTACTTGTTGCCGAGAGCCCGAGTCTTGCTTGTGATCCAAAAGTGTACCCTAGAGCCGTTGGCTGCCAGGTATTCGCATCTGGCCTGGATTCAGATGTCTCGTGACGAGGGTGGCCTAGGAGCTGTGTGTTTGAGCATTCTGGCTTGCTTGATCTCAGCGAGACTTCAGGGAAGTAGAGGTTGTGTGTATAGATGGTGAAGGATTCATTGTGTTGGGTTCCACCAGGCTAAACAACGCGTTAGCTAAACATGCCACAAATCCCGCAAGCAGACTCCCTCGACGTCGAACGCCCTTGGTCCAAGGCCTTCACAGAGAGACAGTTAAACTATCCTCAAGCCCCAGGAAATCCGGTCCAATTCCCGATTCCTAAACTCGCTACAGAAAGCCCATGGGACAGTAATGCCGAAGCCGAAGCTTATAAAACTTGAAAGCCCTATAAGCCCTTTACCCGAAGCCTCTGTGCAGGAGACATCGAGTATCCTCTTCTCTCGGACCGGCAAGAGACACTCAAGAACTAGTCTGCAAGCTTCTTCTTCACAGATGGTTTTTGGCGGGGCCAGTTTAGGGTCTAGGGCTTGTATGGTCCACAGTAGATCTAAGAACTACGCGATCCCACTTTCTGGTTTGCATTTATCGAATGTGATGTCGGTTGCTACGCTGGATGGCATGGTGCCAGATGGTCCTGAGTGAGTGCGCTTTGTTCATGGTTATATATATATATGTGTAGTTATTTCTCAGGCTGAGGCTGTTTGCATGCAGTTTTAGGGTTACAACCGTTTTGCCGCATTGAATTACTGTATTGTTGTTGGACCGAGCAGCGTCTGATTGTCGTTGGACCACCTTGGTACAACCAGGGTTGGTCCAGGTTAATGTTGACGCACTGCACTATCGCATCACCGCCCTATGCACCAAACTTCAGTATGCGTGTTACTTGCTCAACAGCCTTGTTTTGTTAGGTGTTTTCAATCCGGCGGCAGCTGCGCTTTCAAAACTCAGACCCCGAAGATGCTGTCCTTTGACGCTGCAGGACCTGAAGAAGGATCTAGCTGTGTCTTATGGCGCAGGGGACCTACTGAGGAACAGGCTTCTGCAGGGTGCACGGCAGGTAAAGGCTCAGGGCAGCATCCTGCCTTGAAGCCCTCGTTTGAGGTGTTGGCTCCCGACGGCGCCTCCTTCCGCGGGCTCTTCATTATCGACAGGGTGCTCCGGGATCTCCAAGTTCTTTGATGGTCGAATGCTTGTGTCTTTGGCCAGGAGGGTGTCGTGCAGCACTCGACCATCAACAACAATGCTTTCGGCCGCAACGTGGACGAGGAATGGGCTAAAACTAGCTGTGACATTTGCTCTGTGGGGTCACTTCTGACTCATAGACTGTCATAGACTATAGTTCTCTGCGTACTTCTATAGTACTGCCGTTCCACTACTGCGGTCTCTCATTTATCGCGGTTCGGGAAGAAGGGCTTGTTTTTCGTTATCCTCGAAACGTAACGGGGATGATGGCGAGCTTCCATATGCATTCAACTGACGATTGTAGAGCTAAGCACAACGAGTGTCCGCATTCTTATACCTAGCGTGATCTTTGCATGTTGCTTCGATGTGGCACTCTGCATCATGTATCCCCATGTTGCAAAGGATCCTTCGCCATAGGTACAAGACTCACAGAACCCCGAAGCTCCCCAAGGCCCTGACCCCCGACACTTACGAGAACTGCATGCGTGACTAGACACGTGAACGCCTTACTTCCACCCTTGTTTAGCCACTCCATCCTGCTTCCCGTGCAGGTCATCCGAGTACTGGATGCGATCAAATACGTTCAGGAGAATCCGGACGAGGCCGGCTGCATTGATGTCTACTGCAGGGTGTCGAGAGCTCGATGGTTGGTTGATGCACACATCTGCAGACCAGTGTGAAGTGGGAGTTCTGCACTGCTCTCAGGATCACCTACTCCGTGCCTCAAAATGATCGAAGTCGGTATCCGTTCGAATTTATCAAAATTTTAGCGAGGCTCGTCGCCCAGCCAGGTCTGTCCGGCTGGTTGGCAGCCAGGGGCCTGCACCTAAGTGAAGAGTCGCTTGATGTGTGCTTGTATCTTGAGTGCCTGTATCAGCATTAGCTAGGTACATAATTACATGCATACACTATGTAGGCACCTACGTACATACAACAATCAAACACCTCTTGATGCTTATCTATTCTGTAGAGTTTCAGTAGTTGGAGTCTGGTGTTCAGGCCTCTGTTATACCAGTACGCCGAAGACATGTTGAAATGCTGAGTTCGTGAACTTTCATCCAGCGAAGCTGACAACATTTCTCCTGCGGCAACCCTCGCATGGAGTATGACCTGAGAACGTGCTCTCTACGGCTGGCCGTAACATTTGCGAATGTTTAAACTGTCTATCAAAAACTGTGAATATCGTCACTATACTGTGTACTACTAGTATTATTGTTTGTCAACTTGACCCATAATACCAGAGTTAGCCTTTTTTGGTGTGTTTTTCTGTGTTGTTTTACCAAGCATTTTCCGATGCCTGTAACCAAAGGATCGCACCATGCGGCCTGATTTCGAAGGCAAGAGGGAGACACTCGGCTAAATCGTCTGGTGCTCTTTTTGGAAGACTTTTGGGGTGTAGAGATCCAGGAATTTTTTTGGGGGGCCTGGGGGTCGTCAGGGTTTCGGGTTTGTGTGCGATTCGGCCATCGGTGCCTGGCTTGTGGGTTTGCCGAAGTTTCGGGTGCCTTTGCTTCGGCCGCTGCGTTAATGTCTCCTCGAAGCAACAGCGATGGCTGCCACATCTGCAGGTTGGAAAGCGTCTACTGAATCACAAGTCCTCAAGTCTTGATCGCGAAACGTGCAGACAACGCGAAGAAGCCAAGCAGAGCCCACAATCCAAGGTACTTCCAAGACTCCTGAGTTGGTTCCGGCATGTCATACATACGTGCCCATACGTGCCCCTGCTCCTGTTTGAAGTGGGCCAGATGGTGGGCAGGCGAGATTCCGGAGATGACAAGAAGAACAGAGCAGAATAATCTTCACCTGGAGTAAAAGCTCTTCTGCAAGCCCGAAAGAAGAGGTAGAGCACAGCCACATGAACCAAACTCGACTATGATTATGGAGGTTGACAGGCGCCTGGTTGGATGTAGACAGATGTTTTTACGTTCGCGGATGTTGGTCGCGAATCAGAGGCACTCATCTCATGGACTTCACAGGCGACTGTAACAAGCGCATCACAAGTCAGCATTGGCACGGTAGTTGCCCGAACATAGTTTACGAGGCAAACATGAACTGCTCCCACACGTTCTGGCATTATCTGGCATTCCTTCTTGCAGTCGTTTTGCGACCAAAAGGCTCTGCACTCGCTGCCTAGCATCTGCCTTATCGCTTCCGTTCCCATGATGGTTTCGTTTCAGTCTGCCGCCGGGCGTCAGATGTCGAGATGGTTAGGGATCACAGCATCAGATTTCGGTGGTTGTCATTTCTATGGCCCGCCAGATGTGGATCCCTAACCATACATCTTCGGATAGAGAAGCTATGAAGAATTTCTGGCACTGTGAAAAGAATCGCGGCAGTGACAGGGTTAGAGACCGAGGATTGCCAAAAAGGAATTTGCGCTGAACTTGCTGATGCCGAGGCAGTAGGCTCTTCAGTAGACTTAGTGGTAGCTTCAGATTCGTGCCGGTGCACATACACAGTAACGTAGATGGTGTTCACTACACTTGAAATATGAACATACTTGCTGATCTTTGAGGCGGTGCAGCTCTTCTCACTTGAGACGGTATACCCCTGAGGTGCCTTTCAGTGTGTACTCGAGGCTGATGCCTTCGATCAACATGTCACCGCCATTAGTCCGGTGCCTCTGACGACTGTAGTTATCCCGCTCCCTGAAGCACCACGATCACAGTCTTCTCCAAAATCATCATCACCGCAGCATCAGGATGATCAACAGCATAGGTTTGTTTGTTTTGTTCGCCGTCGTTCAGTGTTGTCAACACCATCAAGATCATGAAGGTCGTCACGGCTCTTCTGGTCATCACCGGAACAGCACCGAGAACGAACGACCGCAAACACAGAGACGAGAATGGCGCTGCAAACAAACAGTTTTGCCTCTGATCGAACAATACTATATGCTTGTCGCAGTCAGGTTGGTGCTACTGGACAACTCATCGTCGTCATGACTCCCACGGTCGCCGTCATCATCATCATCATCATCACCACCATGATCATCACGACCACTATCTTCTTCTACCATCACGAGTGCGATTGTTGCAGCCACCCTGGTCGAAATCATCACCGTTGATATCATCATTGGCGCCATCACCACTCCCATTGGCAGCATCATCTTCGTCGAAATCATCGTGCTGGTCTGCGCCATCATGTTCTGCAGTGGCTTTGACTTGTGGCATCAAATGTTTTCCCGCCAATGGCTTTGGCTCACAGCCGCCCGCCTGCATGAACTCTCGACACCTTGGAATGCAAAAGGTTCGTCGGGACCCCAGTTTGCCACAGTCGGAGTGCCCATACACGGATCGCATCTCCGCAGACTAATTCAGTTGAGCGAAGCCTTGAAGCGCTGGAGCTGCAAGAGACAGGAGGATTGGCAAGTTTTGTCTCCCGCTGCCCACGACCGAAACTGCATGCAGTAACTCCGTGCATCATCCCTTCGCTGACATCTTGCTGGTCGAGGCCCGAAGACGACGAAGTCCAGTGATGCGCCATGGCCGGGGCGCTCGAAGAGAGTTTTGATGCAAGATGGGGTTCTGGGACAGTCCGCTGCAGGCTTACGGGTTGAGGGCTTGCTATCCGAGTCCTGGGAAGGCACAGGTTGCTGGAGTGTCTCTGCTCTAGATATGCTCTGAAGCTGGGTATTCAGAAAGCTGAGATTTTCGGAAGTTGTGGATCAAGCCCAAACCCACCGATTCCCAAGCTCCAAGACATTCAACCTCAGAAATGCCCTGAGCCCGTACTGTTGCAAACCGTTCCTTGCCATCAGTGACTCGTGTCGAGCCGAACTTGAAGGTGGCTGCCTCCACCCAGAGCTCGGCAAAGACGATGCCCATCGAGGCAGGTTTGGTGCAAAAGCCAGAAGCGAGCTCATGGACTTAAGGATATAGAGTTCGGGGCTCTGCGTGTGTCCACAATCGAGTCACTGAGAAGAAGGGATGGCCGGAAGGTTTCATGTCTGACTCGCGAGTTCTTCACTCTCCTATCTCTCCAGTCCGTTGAGTCTTACAGGGCTCAGATATTCTCTCCGCTGGGGACAGTCTAGCTTGGGGTTTCGTGGTTTAGGATTTGGAATAGGCCGGTTGTTGCAGCTTTCGGGCCATGGGCCAGAAGCTGGATTCAGATTCAGAGGCAGCAGGTCAAAGATACGCGGGTCTTTGTTGCTGGACTCGGCCTGTCAGCCACCAGTGGTATCACCTCCCTGTAGCATGATACTGGGCAGATATCTGCTTCAGCAACCTGGTCTGAGAGATGCTTTAGCCATTATGCTAACTAGCTTTACTCTCAGACTTACATCGAACATTTCCCGTCACGTAGTAGCTTCCGCATCAGGTGACTCCTAGGTGTACAGTCCGAGAGAAGTTGTGCAGGAGGTCTCCGATTTTCACGGCAGTAGAGTATTGTCGCCCTAAGCCCCAAACGTGGCTTCCTGCGACATGAAACTGAAGTATATAGGACATGAACGACGCATCCCTGGCCCATGTTTAAGTTGCGGCCCACGTGCAAAGAAACTTCGAGCCCCACGCAGGTCCACAGCTACAATGGGGCCGCGTTCAGGCTTGCTTTAAGGTTCAGGGGTACTCAGACATACAGGTTGGGGGTCCCGATGCTGGACTTGGGCACAATGGTGGTGTTTCCGGGATCTTCTTGCCGAGCTCAAGCTTTCAGGTCCTGCACAAGCCTGTGTCCCGTTTGTCAGAACCCCTGGTCTGATGATGATGGAAAAGAAACGGTATCGTCTCGAAACACAGAAGATAAGCATATATATGTATACATACACGTATGTCGTGATATACGTTAGATTATTTGTATGTATGTATGTACATACATCGGTATGTGCGTATGCATGTATGTACATATATAAGTACGTAGGAAGCTGTGTATGTATGTATGTGTGTATGTACGTACGTATGTATGTATATGTGTACGTCTATGCCTCTGTCTGTGTCTCTATGTAGGTGTATGTATATGTATAAGTATGTAATTCTGTATGTATGTATGTATGTATGTAATCTGTATGTATGTATGTACGTTTTTATGTATGTATGTATGTATATAGGCATATATTTGTGATTACATACATACATACATATATATGTACACAGAGTGGCGAGCTTCCAGCAGTACTGAAAGTCGTGCCATCCACATGGTTAAGATGATGACCATGATCAGCACTATTGCCGCACGAACAACCAGAATGATGATGAGTTAGCATGGCGGTGTCGGTATAGTACCAAGCACTAGTGACGTTGACAATAGTCAGAATCAAACGACGCCACTCATGATGTTGTTTCCTGTCATGGCAATTGCTTGTCAGAACAGCTGTTTCTGCTTCCTCCTTTTCCCACCATAAGCCTGAAGGCAGAATGCCCTAGGCCCCAAGGTATATGAGTAAGTCGGTTGGTTAGATGGAAGACCTGCAAGCGATGCCTTCAACCGACAATCCAGGGGTGCTGTTGCTGAAACTCAAGGGCGCAGGGCAAGCTACGAAGATGTCCGGCGCCGAGCTGCCCGAGATGTGTCGGTATACGCGATTCGCAAGTCTACTGGCTTTTCATTGTATTTGGCAACTCTGCAGGTCCTAAACCGGATCTTGCTGTTGCCGCCGCTTTTTGTTGTTGTTGTTGTCGCTGCTGTTGTTGCTGCTGCTGCTGTCGTTGCCGCTGCATGTTCTCATCCAGGTTGTTCGAAGCAGCACGCTTGATTCTTGTAGAGTTCAGTGGTCATGAGACCAGGATTTCTGAACCAGATGGATCCGTGAAAGGTCAAAGGCGTCAGGAACCTCTTCACTTAATCGACAGAATATTATTGCAGACGCCCTTCGACTGCGAAAGGCTCCATGCGCTCAGAAAATCCAAGGATCCCAAGCTGTTATTGTACCGCTGTAACGGAAGCACAAGTGCTTGGGCCTTCCGAGGCCTACGCAATCACCTCTGAAGGTCAAACCGCGTTCTTTTGGGCTGGAAGCTCAGGATTGAAACCAGGGAGCAGTGCTCAAGGCTTTCTTCGGGTTTTCAAGATGGTCCTAAGCATAAATGAGGGGAGGAGCTCCGGGGACATTTGGAAATTTTGGGTTCAGGACGCACCGCGAGGCTCCAGGAAACCCTAAGTCCCCAACCTGTATGGGATAAGGAAGATATCTATCTACCGACCTAGCTATCTATCTCTATATGCAGCTGCCTGCCTGCCTGCCCACTTGCATGCCTACATGCGTGCATGCTTACATACTTATACTTGCATATTTATACACGTACACGCGAATATACATGCACATATACAGCCTAGCGTGCGGATGCTTGTTTAAATCATTGCTGCCTTATGTTTCTAGCTTTGGACATCTTGCGAAGGTTTTCGACGGACATCGTGGGGACTGTGCTTCCCGCTTCGTTGCCACGCTATTCTCCTCCAAGGATCCGAATTTGCACGCTCCTCCTTTCAAGGGCGCGGTATTGGGGTTGGAGGATGTCATATCAATATCTGCTTTTCGGCTTTCGGTTTCGTTGTTGGGTCCGTCCGTTTGCACGACTGGCTGCAGAAAGAGCGAAAGATGGTTTGACAAAATGCACAAGAAAAGGACGAGCCAGCCGAAACCCTGAATCGTAAACTCGGAAACAGATGTAGCCGCCTGCCTTACACTTCGAGCCACATCGAGCCACATCGCCCTTTGAGCCTGAGCTCCCGAGCCAAGTCCCGCGCCGGAGGAATTCAGTCCCACAAAGAACAAGCTTCCGTCTGACAAGCCTGGGCCCGTGTCACTGGGATGTTGTCGTCGTCTGGCTGCCGACCGGACGTATATATTAGTAGCTGTTACGGTTATCCAGCATTCTGGTGCCGTAACTGTCACAGGGATGTTTTTGCTTAGTCATGCTCGTTATGTGAATGGCATGCCCGCTGTTTTTGATCACCTTCATCACCATCTTCATTGCCGTCACTCTCCATGATCGCCATCCTCCTCTTGCCAATATCGAAAGCAGCATAGCCGTCATCGTTATCGCCGTAATGACAATCACCGTCACCCTCATGGCTTACACCGTCATCCAGTCGCCTTCGCTTGATCCACATGGTGCTGAGCCCATGCTACGGCCACCTCTGGGCCTGAAACCGTGGCTTGAGCATTCCGCTGTCTGCTTTAAGGTTCTGCCCCTGCAAAATGCTCTAAACCTAAGCGCCTAAAGCCCTCAAGCCGTAACCGGAACAGCCTGAGCCCTACTGTAAAGGCCCTACGAACTTTCAATGCAAAACCCGAGCATCAAGACCCCAACCCAGTCCCAGGAATGCTTGAACCCTAAAATCCCAACAGAAAATCCCTACACCCTAAACCCCACTTTGGAGAAAGGGTGCACATCAACTTTAAAAAAAACCCAGAAACCGAAAGCCCCCCACCTTTAGGCGACCCCCAAAGGCGCATCCAGCGAGCCTTCACCACAGTGGACGATCGACTCCGAAGCTTCCTCTGTCCTGCACACAGCTGTGACGAGCCCTCGTTTTAGGGCTCAGAGTTTTTTTGGGCTTTGGCAGGGTTTTAGGGGGTTTTCAGGGTTTAGAAGAACTAGGATTTGGGGTTTAGGGTTTAGGCCTTTGAGCAGCCTTAGGGTTTTAATTTAAGATCCCGAAAAGGCTTGAGGCATACAGGGTATTTTTGTTCAGGACTTGAGCTGAAGGGTTGTTTGAGCTCTACCGTTTTGAGGGTTTGGAAGAGTTGGGGTGTAAGGGTGCAGGGACTATGAGCCCCTAGGCCGAATCTGAAGCCTGGCTAGGATATCAGGGCTGTTTAGACACAGCCATAAGTTGTGCGATGACTTCAAACGGCTGCTTCCAGGGCCTTGGGCCGAAGCCGAAGTGGCAAATCGACAGCAGAGGTTCTCACGTGTTCAGCATAGACATGAGCAAGCCCATATGAAACTGCCATGCGAATGGGGGTCCGAGGTGCACTCGCACACATACTCGTACATGTCCATGCATACCATGCAACTGCATGGATGGAATGTATGTATAAATGCTCGTACTTGTGTACCTGTCTATCTATCTGTCTGTAGCCAACATGCAGAGGCTTGCAGTGGCATTGCTCAGCCATTATTCTTCAGGCATCCCAGCCCAGCTTTTAAAAGGTTCCATTCCCAGTCACTCCGGCCTTGCCTTGAAGCTTCGTTGCTTCGGACCATGTAGGAAAACCCTAGACCGTCATCAAACTCGTACAAGACTACAATGACCTGCAGGACCTAAAGGGATTAAACTCTCTCGCAAATCGAAGCCTAAAGCCAAGAGGTGAAGGCCACTCGCACAATCCCGGCTGCAATGCGGGGTGCACCGCGGTGGGCGCCATGGTGGCGCGCAACCGCCCGATTCTCGATTTTTTTGGGGCGAGATTCTGCACATTTGAGCATTCATGACTCACATGACCATACTGCAACCCGAATCCCTCATCAAGCATACATATCATATAACCATAATATTAGGTGTACATGTATATATATATACACACATATTATGTAAAGACATGTATACATACATACAGGGTTGCGGCTTGGTACCAGATCGGACTTGACGACCTGATTGACTCGCGGATGACACTTTCCGAAGTACCCGTCCCCAAAGCCCTGCTTTTGACGGAGTTTATGCGTCTGCTTTCGAACGTCGTGTGGCTGGTGAGCTTTGTCTGGAGAGCTGCAGGACCCAGTGGTACATGTAAGCTTTGGGTTTATCAATTGAGGTACGCACTTCCAAGCCACCAAAAATCTGTGTAGACCCAAGCCACGTCCGTTGCCCTTTTCTGAACAAACTGAGCAATCAGCTTTGAGCTAGAGGCGATGGCACCTATGCGGCCAAGCTTGTGAACTGCAGGGCGTCCCAGATTCTGCAGCAATCGGAAGAGCCCTAAGCCCCAAGCCTTGCTGATGACAGGAATCTACCGATTTCGCCCCTCGTACTCATGCTGTGGTATACGGACCAGCTATTGCACGGACAAACATTGCCGATCAATCCATAGTTGCCCAGTCCGTGATCATGCCCAAGCATGCACCTCGCCAAGAAGCAACATGAAGTCGAGACGCTCATGTAGCCGCTAGAGCCACTTGAGTGACTGCTGCACTCGACACTGGCCCCCCCCCCGACATGGTGTTCTCTGATCCTTGGAGCAGGGGCTTTCTTGAGGCTGCTCCAAGCACTATGCAGCATCAGGGTCTACTTCTGCAGCATGGGCAATGGACAGAGGAAACTGATTAATATGCGTGAATGGACAATGCTCGCGCACAGCATTACAAAGGCTTTTGATGATTCTGTGAGCGTTCTGGAGTAGACCCCGATATGCAATACCTTGAGGCGAGGTGCCTGACACCTCAAGTAAAACTCGGCATGAGGTGGGGATTCGCGGTGTGTGGTCATCCACGCACCGGAGGAGGATGAGATGAGCGCCGAATCCCCAGCTTCGAAGACTTTGACTTGCTTCGAAACGTGGCCCCTAGCCGAAAAGAGAAACCCCTCAAGTCCCGGATATGGGATGTTTCTGCAGCCGATGGGGACACTTTCCAGGCTGAGAGTGGTAGATAAGATTCCCCCGGAGCTTCGCAGACCTGTGAGCGTCGAGGCAGCCACCATCCAAGTCAAATTGCCAAAATCACTGGAAACATTTCGCCGGCGCCTCAGATGCATCGGCATCCCGTTCAGAATCGTTTCGTCTTCCTTGCAGGAACACCCTCGGTTGCCAACCTGCTGGAATCCTCATCAACCACACATGTCGCTTGCCTCTAGGACTCTAGGACTTGTGGCAAAAATTACGCGCCTTCAGATTGAGACATGCAGCCTCCATTGAGTTGGTTCCTTGCTGATCTCGTCCAGACCATTAGCACTTCTGCAACACAGCCTTTACATCATGAGCCTCAACTGTTCCGGTGACATCCTCCGGGCACTTCTCGGAGAAGGTTACATCGCAGTAAAGAGCAGTTACTAAAGCCTGATTTCAGGGACCTGCCCGTAATCCCTATGTACCGTACATGCCCTTGAAATAATAAAGGGGCCTTTGTAGTTACCAATACTATTTTGGGGGTTCCTTATTATAATCATAGTATAATATACCCCAAAACCCTATTCTAATTTTTAAGGCCCCTATAGTAAGCCTTTTCAGTCCCATGGACCATGGGCAAGCCCTCAGAAGCCCTACGAGCCTGCTGGACAGGTCTGGCGGCAGAAACTAATTGGTCCAAGGCGCTACGACCTGGGTGTTCCAGAGAATCAGAGACCTACATTTGGGGATCCGTGTTCTAGAGATCCCATAATCATGAGGCCATAAGGTACAGTGGCCACCTCTGCCAACAAGACTGTGGGCTCAACAGGTTGGGGCTTGCTGATGTTGACATGCATGGGCGGGACACCGTCGAGGCACCCAAAACACATCCATTGCAAAGACAAGGATAACCAACAAAGATGCCAGTGTAGCTATGGTTCTGGTCATGTGTCATACCCGTACGACCCTGAACGGCTTTGTAACTGCCCCAGTTTCATAGGTGGAAGCAGAATTGAAATATGCCTGCCGGCGGCGTCAAAATGATGAGCCGTCGAACAGCCGAACAGTGATAATTAGTGAGTAGCGACTGTCTGGTCCAGACTAGGACGAATGATTGGCAAAGATTGGTATGCCTCGTGTTTGTGCCCGCGTGTAAGTGCTGCCTTGCGAAGCTTGGAGTGTTATTACATCTGTTCGGGCCTCCACTTGCATGGCAGTCTTTGGCTTTGTGTGCAGCTCGGTCACGGTTCGAACTGTCACCCTGTGAGGCCGGCACGAACAGCAAAACCGGACGCAGCATCTCCAAGAAGAGCCAAACTCCGTCCGTCCAGGATTCATCCTGGCTACCGGAGTGGCCAGCAGTGGTGCGTGGCTCAGCACCGTGGTAGATGGTTTAGATCAGGCGCCAGAGGTTAAAACTGCTGCCTAGTGAAAATGTGCTGCTGCTGCTACTACTACTACTACTTCTACTTCTACTACTACTACTACTACTACTACTACCACTACTACTACTACTACTACTACTACTACTACTGCTACTGCTACTGCTACTGCTACTGCTGCTACTACTATTACAACTACTACGACAACAACAACTACTGCTACTACTACTACTCATAATAATAATAATGACACAGGTAGTAGTAATGGTAATCTAAGAGTAAACATGAACGTGGTTCCGTAAACCCTAAAGCGGCCCTCTGTTTGAGGGAACATGCCCATATTCTACCGGGTTGTTATCATGGTTATTGCTATGGCGATTCCAATTACCGTTATTATTGCTATTGCTATTCTTAATTATTCATATTGTTGTCATTCTTATCACACTTCTTCTCATTCCTGTCTTTGCTATGACTGCAAAACATAATACAGCGCTCTTATATTATGTATGTATATGTTAATGCATCTGTGTATCTGTATGTATCTTCAGACACACAAGTGTATATACATACGTATGTATGTATGTACGTATGCGGTATTATGTCTTCTATACGAACATGTACATATATGTGTAGATTTATTCAAGTAAATTTGAATGCAGACGGGGTTCGCCAGTCCGCAATGGACAAGGATGGCGGCTGAAAGTGTGACTGTTGAGAGAAGGGTTCGATGCTGATCATGTAACGGCGACAGCAGACCGGCAGGACAAGCGAGCTGTTTGCTGTTCTCGAACTGCATGCGACGCCAAGCACCGGGACACCGCTGGTAGGTTGCAGAGCTCTTGTAACCAAGCAGGATACTGCTATCGTTCAGGTGGAAACGATTGATCACAAACCCAGCCTCTGGGTGGAGCGAGTACGGGGCCCAGTTGAGGTCTTGAAATGCACTCGACACAAAGATCCGCCTGAAGCATCCACTGAGGTGCGGTAGCTGTAGGACTCCAGGTCCAATGCGCGAGGCTAGGTCCTAGGACCTAGAATCCTATGAAGCCATAAAGATGTTCAACTCAGCACGCTTGTGGTCACATGGAGTTGGTACCAGCCGGTCGGGCTCACCGCTGCGTCCATCTCGAAGTGGCACAATGCCAGAGCGATGCTGTTTTACCGAGCTCCTCAGTAGCTGTGCTAGCCAGCTTGTGGGCTTGAGTGCTGCAGTCGATCCGTTGGATACCGACGCTATGGCAATCGGTCCTCGTCCTTGTCAGTGCGCAATCTGTACTGTAGACTCTTGAGCTTGATCGCTATCTACTGTAGCTATTCTATACTAGCTGAATCTGCTGCATGTTGGCCGTGCGCATGTCTACGGATGCAAGCAGATGTAAACAATCTACACACCCCGTCGGAAGAATTTGTGCGCCTGAACACTGTCCAGAATGCAGCTGCTACAACAAAAGGCAGCGACATGCTTGAAGAGCCTGTGATCGTCGGATTTCTGCGGGCTAGCATCATTCTGTCCATGGGTACTTCGTCATGCAAGGCGCGAATTGTTGCTGCCGGAGGCAAAGTATGCGGGGGGCGCAGAGGCCTTGGTTTAGCTGCACAGCTGCGAAGCTATGCCGACAATGCATTCTTTGACAAAATAGATACCCTGTCCCTCGAATAGCTTGGGCGTAGGCCTGGCCGAAGTGATTTTTCAGACGGCAGTTATAGCCGGAACCGAGCAGAAGGCAGCTGGTCTGTGTACCGTACCCGTGAAGTTCTTCTGGAGTGCATCTGAGGCCGAGCACGGCTGGACGGAAACCTCGCCGTCAGCGCGGCTCACAGATATTTCATGCAGTAGTTCAGCTCTGTGTGCACACGGTCCGCTCGAAAGGCTCCAAAGCAATTCCTGGCATTTTCATGAGTAGAGCCATCCAAAATCATGAATCCGCTTTTCACACTTATGGGAGCAGTTTTTATATCAAGAACTGGGATTGCCGACATCATTATGGTCATTGTTGGTACTGACAGCTGACACTGCTCACACAATAATTCACGGTAACATATTTGGACCATATGCAAACGGTACTCTTCATCCATACAACTCTGGCAACACATCTCGTGGGCCGCGAAATTTTGTATGCCCCCCCCCCCCCCCCCCCCTCACCCCCTGGCAACCCCCCCCGTGGGCCCCGAAATTTTTTTTCCCCCCCCCCCCCCCCGGGCGACCCAAACCCTGAGCCCCGATTGAAGCGACCCAGGCCGAAGTCTCGGGGATTTCGATTTCAAGGACAACGCCGGCCGCCGTGTCCCCGGAAACTTGTGAGCCGTGGGCAAACGGGCTGAAACTCGTGTCGAATGTGTCTATGTATGGATGCATGGGTGTGTGTATATGTCTGTGTGTGCGTGCATATCTATAGGTATATATACATACATACTTCCATACCTGATGTACATAAACATATACGTGTACACATACACATACACTTACACAGACACTTACGCTTACACATACAGATGCGGGCACATACAATCACTTGCATATGTACCAGTGCGCCCGCGCAGGGGGGCGGAAAATTGAGAATACACCGATACACCGATACACCGACCCAGGGGGGCCCCGCGAGCGATCGGCGCAGGAGTGCGGCAATACACCGATACACCGATACACCGACCCAGGGGGACCCCGCGAGCGATCGGCGCAGGCTTGCAGCAATACACCGATACACCGATACACCGACCGGGGAAGTGCGGCAATACACCGATACACCCACCCAGGGACCCGCGAGCGATCGGCGCAGGATTGCGGCAATACACCGATACACCGATACACCGACCGGGGGAGTGCGGCAATACACCGATACACCGACCCAGCGGGACCCCGCGAGCGATCGGCGCAGGAGTGCGGCAATACACCGATACACCGACCCAGGGGGTCCCCGCGAGCGATCGGCGCAGGAGTGCGGCAATACACCGATACACCGATACACCGACCCAGGGGGACCCCGCGAGCGATCGGCGCAGGCTTGCAGCAATACACCGATACACCGATACACCGACCGGGGAAGTGCGGCA
>BGNK01005017.1:1435-43065 GCA_003297005.1 Symbiodinium sp. clade A Y106 | reverse complement strand
GGACAAGGTAAGTTGATCCCACAACTGCACAAGCTGATCAGACGGTGCACCACCCCCTGATGTTCCAAGTTGTCGGTTCTGAAAATCTCCAACCATCGAGGCGATGCGGCTAGCTCCGCGATCAGAAATGTCAACCTCCGGTGGTCCCCAAGCAGGGCCTGATGGTGGTCCTTTTCCGGGATGTCGTTTGGACTTACCCTTACCGCCTTTAGGAGGAGGCGCTCGTCCCCAATGCACAATTCTTCACCCCCATAGATGTCCTTGAACAAATCGTAGTCACGGGCACGGTACCAGCTACCACAGGATGGGCATACTGGTGCATACCGCAACCGGTTGAGCCACACCCACTTTGGGCATTTGGGGCACTGGACCCAAATGCCATGACCTGCATAATTGGTAGAATTATGCTGACGGCCCCTAAAATGGTCCATCTCGGTCCGCTTCCCTTTCGGGTACCCTTCATACTGCCACTCATCACTATGCCGCTGCCAGCCCATGGCATCGACCTACGTCTAAGAGGACCTGTGGGGAGTCTTGAGCAGTCCTTGTTTCTTTCAATGTCCCCTACACACACGCCAGCGCTTTGACACGAGGATTTGCTGCAACAGGGAGCGGGAGAGCTAAGACATTGTTGGCGAATGGCACGCGCCACTATAGACACCTTATCCATAACATCTGAATCCAAGTGCCCCTGAAGGCACCGTCTGGCCTTGACACGCTCACTATCGTCATCTACTTTCTGGGTGACCACGAACCTGCTCCCTACAAACCTGTTTGGATGATCACGGCGGATGCGTGCAGCATCAGCCCCACTCCACAATTTCATTGCGGGCTTGCAGGTAATGGTGCACCACTCAGTAGCTTTTGCCTCTCTACCTGCTCCTGAGGTTCCTCGGGGTTGCCTGTCACAGGTATTTCTTTCTGCATCTGTTTCTGTAGGAAACCTGCTAGGAGAACTTCGATGTCTGTGGCATGTGGCACTTGCTCGCGGTAAGCATTCATTGCCGTCTGACAGAACAGAGCCTCATCAGGCGCAGGCTGCTGTCTAGACATGGCTCTCTAGGCATCCAAAGCGAACAGGCCATACGCTTGAACGCAGGCTCTCTAGGACTAGAGGGCCTCGGTGACTCGGCCGGAGTCCAAGCCTACAGACGGCGCTGCTGCCTCCCAGCTCAACAAGAGCTCGCGCAGCATGTCAAACAGATCCTCTGATTGCACCTGCGCGGGCCTAACGAGCAGTGGTTCAGCAGTCTTTTGCAGCAGGCGGGTGCGAACTGGACCAAAGGTAGGGGCAGAAGCTGGAGCTGGTTCGTGCTGTTGGGCAGCTACTGGAGGATAAGGATTGGCGGATGTCGTCTGACCTGCAGCTGAGGCAGTAGACTGTTGTTCCAACACCTGTGCTGCGGTAAAACCTGCATTCTGGTCCACGCTGGTGTCCACTTGATCAAGCAGTGGTGTGCTGCACTCCTCGGGGGTAGGTGGAAACTCCTGACTAGTGATATCCGTAAGCTGACTTTGTGGGGTTTTCCCTTGATCAAGCAGCCGCTTCATACCCGGGAGCTCCTGAGCCTCTGGGTCGGACTCAAGCCGTTCCTCGTCAGTTTCTGGGCGTAGCTGTTCTGGATCAAGTTGCGACCAACCTTTCCTAGAACTAAAGCAGGCCCATACCACCGACATGCTCGAACAATTTGCCCCTTTACTGGCTGCTGGGGCCAGTAGGCTACCTACTGACCAGATTCAAAGTCTTTGCGCAAGCGTGGCCTTGCACGCAACGCCTCTCGAAGCGCTTTGCAGTCTTGACTTTTTGTCTTTCGAACGCAGGCTCGGCTTGAGTTGCATCGGAGGCAATGGGACTGGGATGTTCCTGAAGCGGATCTGCCGGAATGCGCGGACTGCGACCAAAAACAAACTGACATGGACTAACACCGCCAACGTTAAACATGCTATTTTTGGCGCACAGAGTCTGTTGCGTAACACACTCTTTCCACTCCTCCTCCGACTCGAGACCTACTTCTGAAAGAACCTTGAGAAAGAGAATTTGAAACAACCCTCCGTGACGCTCAACTTTGCCTAATGGCAAAAGAGCTTCCGCAGCAGTATGTCGAACCCTATAGACCCTTCTTCCTCACAAGGCCGGCAAAAACTTTCTGACAAGTTGGGTTGAGACGGGTCAAACACAACCTCCTCTGGCACACCAGCTCAGGCTAACCAGTGGGTGCGATACGTGTTTCGAATAAGCTCTCCGGTGTCACGGGGGCAATGGGACCATCTGTTGATATGAACTCCAGTAGTCTACGATGTTACGGCAAGGTACCTTTTGGCCAGGGCGCCATCCCTGAAGATACTTGATGTCCATCCCAACCTTCTCATTAAAACCCTAGGCTCCGGATGGTCGTGCTGGAATGGCATCTGCCGGGCGACGATTCGCCTCAGATGTGGTGCATGAGAACGCCTTAGCTCTCTGCACTGCTTCCTCTGAAGCGCGACTGTTCTTTAGGACTCTGATTTGGGTGTTCAAGGATGGATGGCCGAGATTGTTGTGCAACTTCCTGAGGGCTTGGCCCTTTGGGTCCAAGGGAGAGTCTTTTATGCGGCAGGGACACATGGTGGCACCTGTGCTGGGGCAGGCTCTGCGGCAGTGTGGCTACCTGCTGGCGCTTGGCCAGCCAAACACTCGAAGCCCTTAAGGCTCATTCGCTCTTCCGCCTTTAGGGCGAAGGTGCACAGGCAATCTAAAATGACCTCTACGATTCTCACAACACTTCCGGCAGGCCTCCGTGAGAGACGCATGGCTGAGCATCAGCCTGGTACTTGGTAGCCCTTTTTGCGGCCGATCGTCTCCTGGGCATTGCGAGTCATGAGTATACATGTCAACACGCTCTCGGCCGAACATGCATAACAACGCAGCTATTGGAGGGTAGCGCCACATCTCTGACGACCACGAGCGCTCAAACAACAGTTGGCCTCCACGCGTCAACTGTTTGTGACACTGCTGAACTGCAAAGTCGGCTTGCTTGCGGGCTTGCTGTACTATCCTAGCTCGCTCGCACGGGGTGAGGCAAGACGCATTCGGCTTGCGCCACCCGCACCAGTGACCGCAAGGAATGCACGCGATCAGCAGTTGCGGCTGAGCACGCTCGAGCAGTTTGTCAACCTCTACCTGAATGTCCCTATCTGCAAGATCCCAACCTTCAGCTCTATCAAAGCTCAGCCCTCGAAACCCCCAACTGTCAGCAACCGTCTTAAACCGAGGAGACGAGAACGACTCGGCGACTGCAAAGGCCGGCTGGCCTTCCGCACGTTGCTCAGCATTCCTGACGGTAAGCTTCCGGATTTTAGACGGCTTGGGTTGAGCGTCCCGGCTTTCTGGGTTTAGGGCCTCGGAACAAGGGGTCTTATATAAGGCTTAAGGTCTTGGCCGGGTCTATGGCTTGGGGAGTCTCGGAAAACACCGGTAGAGTCTCAGAGACCGCGGAGCGCTTGCTTGCTTCGTTGCCCACCCAACATCGTCACCGTACCCGAAGCGAAGTTGACTGTCGTCTTGAGCTTCTCCAGCGTGGGACGTCCGAGGAGCAGCGTGGCCTTGCCCCTGATCACAGCAGCATGAATCATTCCGGTTTTGCCCTGGATGGCCACCGGAATTTGAGCCATGATAGCTGAATCTTCGGCCTCGCCGTTGCCAAAGCGGAAGCTGTTCCTTTGGGACCTTGATTGCCGATGAGGCTGTCGACGATGGCTTGCTTCTGCACTCCCTGGCCCAATGGCCTACTCGACCGTATTTTCTGCAGCGAGTGCGTCGCTTGAGCTCTTCTACCTCGATTCGGAAGGCCTTCCGAGAGGCATCCATCGCCCCGAACTGTCGTGACTTCTGCATCTTGTTGATTTCCTGGCGCCTCTCTCTCCAACACACCGTCAGGGCCTCCGCCGCTTCTGCCTCTGTCAACGGGTCCTCATCGATGGTGGTCCCATAGTCGGCCAAGAAAGCCTCGACATCGTCAACAGCGGCATCGCCCTTAAAGTGCTGTCCTCTGCGATCAAGACGGAGGTATAGGCTTCCTCGCCTTCGAGGTCGAAGCACGCAGACTGGGAAAGCACGAACGGATTCCCGCACTAATAGTCTCCAGGTCCAGACTTCGTTGTGTTTTCGCTATCACGATCGCCTTCTGTTCTTCTGTGAGGCCGGCACAATGCAAGGCGATCCAGCCTCTGACCTCCTTGGAAGTCCACTGCGGCCTTCCTGCAGCATGTCTCGAAGGTCTCCAAGACCCGTGACCCGTGCCGTCCTCTCCTTCATTGACTCCCCATCTCCGAGTCTCGGGCAGCCAACCCGAAAACCTCGCGGAGTGCTTCACCCATCTGGTCATGGGCCTCCTTCTCGGGGAACCTGGAGGACAGCAGCTTCCATACTGTCTCGTCGCCGTTCTCCTTGGTGAGGACACGTGCTCACACGCTTCCAAGGCCTTCCCATCCAACAGCGTGAAGCATGGTCCTCGCTGCGATGTCTGGAAGTCCTTCAAGGCATAACCCGCGTTTATCGAACTTCTTCAAGCCGCGATCGTCCATCGCGCGCACTGAACCTATCTCCTAACCGAAGGAGGAAACACTAAGAGCCCCAAGGCGCCCCTCTACCAATTATGGTAGCCTGCAGGACACAACCTAGTGTCCCCGCTGCCGCCACTCTTTTGGCACCTGAGCAGCAAAGGGTCCTCGGACGTCAACCTGCAGAAGCGGGCTTGCACTGTCAATAAGCCTAAACCTAAACCCTAAATCCCTGGAGCCTTAGTCTCAACCCCCTTAACTAACCACAAACCCAAGACCCCCGTGAACCCTTAAGCCCTGACTTAGTCACAGGCACCCAGACCCCAAGCCAAAAGCCCCCAATCTACCGAACCAAGGTCCAGGGGGTTATGGACCCCAGATTAATCAAGCCCGCAAGATGAAAGGCCGGGGGTCCCCTTATGAAAAGGCCGTAACATTAAGTCAGCAAGCCCCACCAAGACCGTCGTAGATCCTTGGAGCCATTTTTCTTGCGAAATTCTACCCCCGGTGGGGGTGGTGGTGGTGGTGGCGGCGGCGGTGGCGGCGGTGCTGTTGCTGCTGCTGGTGGTGGTGGTGGTCGCGCGCCCAAACTTCAAGTCACCTGCGACAAAAGTGTAGCGCTGTCAGGTTTGGGAGATCCCACCGAACAGACTACATGACTATCATCTTGCATGAAGGGAATTGTGAGAATACACATGTCGTCGTTTGCTGAGCTTCTGGTGGTGCCCAGGAGTCCGGCTGATCCGGCTTGCAGTTCATGTTTCGCGATTGCGTCCTGTCTTTCTGACTTGCAGCATCCGTTGTGTGCTCGTATCTCGACAGGCCTTGGCTGAGACGCTGGACTACTTTGACCGCGTGGCGGATGTTGCGCCACACCCTCAAAAAGCCGAGGGTGGGTAGAGACGGCAGGCACAGTGCTGCTTGAAATTTACAAAAGGGGACATCGTGTAGGCTTGTTTGGTGTCTGACAGCTCTGTTCCAGGGTCCCATTGTTCAAAACGTTAGTTTAGACTACTAATATCGGTCACCGCCTGGATCCAAGATCCAAGATTGCAGAACAAAGCTTCTTGGATCCATCTTGGATCCGGCCGGCCCTATAAAAACCTTAGGTTAAGTTGTGCCATCAATTTGCTTCGCTTGTTGGTCTGTCTTCTGGACACTTCCAAGACAGCTGGTGAGAACGCAAACATCTGTAATTGTGTCAGCTTCGTGTATGACTCATGGCAACACACTTATGACATTGGGATATGTCACATGTCTTAGCTACTCGTTGTGCTGGCAAGGTGCTGCTGACAGCACCACCGGCTTTCTCAATCACAGATGATTCTCCACAATGATGGCATGATCCTTTCATCCTTTGCTTCAGCCATCCTACATATACAATACAGATTCACTTGCTAACATTTCTCGCTTTGCGTCCTTATGCGGTTCAAGAGAGTTGTGTCGTTGTTGTTAAAGTACTCATTTAGCTCCTTCCTCGCCTTGTGTACTTACTAACATCATGTTTTCACAACCTAACTTAGGTCCCTTGTTGTACTGCTTCCGGCTGCAGCTACGATTCATTTCGTCGTTGCACTTAGAGACTTAGAGCAAGCAAACGTCTCCCTAAGCCTATTGGGTATGCTGATATTCCGCAACTAGATCTTTTGTGCCTTATACTGCACTGTTGGGATTTATCAGAACAAGGAGCACTGGATTTGGCGCCTGTGCCAAAACTCCAGTTTCTTTCCACAGCTTTGCGGCACCTCCGGTACCTTCCAACTCGTGTTAAATCTGTTTCTCTCGAGGGCATCCTAGTCCTAGTCCCGTCGTGAGCCTCTCAGGGAAGAAGGCAAAAAAGGATACTCATGGGTATTCTGTGAAAGTATGATGAGGTGCGTGCTGGACCACCATTCAGCCAACGGCTTCCTCGCCAATGCGGGAGCCGCTCGGTGATTGTAACAGTCGTACTGAGCCTGAGCGCAAGAAGCTCTTTTGGTAGGGGCCCGGGTCTTTGCCTTTGGCGTCTCAGCAGGGTTTTCGGCCTTCGCCTCCCCCCAAACAGTCTTCCTGCCAAGACGGCCGTGGCATCAGCGGCGCCATGCACTCAGAAGCCACCGGTGAACAGGAGATCAAAGCCGTAAGCCCATAAAAAGTTAGCAGAACCCTTGCCCATTTTGGGAAATAATACCACCAGTCAACCTTTAGACGATTATTCCTATACTCCCCCCTACATCTCACCAACTATATCACCACTACTTCCCCGTTGCCGAGACCAGTACAGGAATGACCAATTACCCCATCCGTATTCCCTAAGGTGGTGAGGTGTTCTCATGGATTTTACTGGGTTTGGTTTTATTCCATGATGCCCGAAGGCTGGATACATGCTTGCTTGCGTGCTTGTCCAAGATTGCTGTATCTCGGGTTGTCTGAAGTTAAGTCAGGCATTGCTCACATTGTTGCGCTTAGGATCATCAACAATACATGTCAGACGATGTGCAGTGCCTTTCGCGCCATGGGAGACCATGACAGAAGCAGAAGTCCGCGCAAGTTCTGGTTTGTGAAACTTCAGGGTCGCTCTCCCGTGAGGATATGGGAGAATGATCTGAAGGAGCCCAAGCAGGTTTTCGAAATACTGGAAAAGGTGAAAGGAACTGACCGCTTCGGCCGGGGCCGAGGCGAATATATAAACTTAATGTGCTTCAAGAGATATTATCATAGTAAAACGGGTAGGTATGTCATGCAGTATAGAACGACGGCTACGTGTTGTGAATGTTGGGTAGCATGAAGAAATATAGTGGTAAACGAAAGCATGAGCTTCAACAAGAAAAGGAAAAGTGAGTTCGAAACATGAGCATAAGGTAAGCATTTTCCAGGAGTTTATGGAATATAGTATTCTGATTACAACCTTAGAACCTAAACCAAGTAAAATCTATAGGGAACCATTGCCCATTTCGGTTATAATACCACCTTAGGGAGTATGGATTGAGTAATTGGTTGTTCCTGTACAGGTCTTAGCAACGGTGAAGTAGTGGTGATATAGTTGGTGAGATGTAGGGGGGAGTATAGGAATAATCGACTAATGGATTGACTGGTGGTATTATTACCCAAACAGGGCTAGGGTCCTGCTAACTTGTATAACCAAAACCAATTCCGCAGAGCGCAGGTCGGAAAGTCCCGACACAGAATTCGGATCCGCCGGGAGCTCTACTTTATTCGGGGGTCCCATGCAGGAGTTAGAAAATAACGATCCTACTATGAAGGGCCTACCTGTCGGCGACCCTAGAAAAATCGAGCTCGCGTTTTGCCATGCAAAGCGTGTTGCTTGTTCTTTGACGAACTAGGCTAAGTAGACCGTGGGACGTGGGGTAGTGAGAAAGAAAAGCATAGTGACACAGCCCCAGTTAGAAGCAGACACCGTCCCCACGGCAGTTGCCCCAAACTGCGTCCTTGTCAGTATAGTATGAAGGAACACCCTTCAAACTCAATTCTTGCCGCACTTACCGGCAGCTGTGTTGAATAATTGTGTCGGTGGCATCATTATATCATTATCAACAACGATCATTCCTGTTATGGCGGTTAGTGTTGGTAGCGGTGCGAAGTCCTATATTAACTTCAAGTAGCACAGTGATCATGACCGAGTAATGAGAAGCAGCAAGCAGGAAGTAGGATGTGGTGGGTTAGCATATCGTTGTCGTGATGGACAGAGGGTTCCTTGCCAAAAGAATAAGAAGCAGGTTCTCGACAAAATCGACGGTTCCATTTCTTTCCTAGAGGCCGCGAGACTCTTGAAGCAAAGCACGCTTTGGATGATCTGCGACCCTGGTCGTCTACTGCCTTGCATGTTGCGTGGTCAGGCCCACCCCGACTTCTGCGGAAAGCTCAGGGGATGGTGGGAGATCGGCACGGGAGTTTGGTTCTCGGTTCCCAGGCCAGGCGCAGGCCTACATGTCCCAGCAGCGCCCTCGGAGCGCCAGTGACGATCCGATGACGTGATGCGGCATGATGCGGCTGAGCGGCTGGTGCGGTGGCAGGTTCGAGCATCTTCGCAACAGGGCATGCCTCGCCATGCGCCCGCAGCCGAGCGAGGACTTCGTCCGTCCCCTCCTTTCCTCCTGCTCCGCTGCTCTCCTGCTCTCTTCTCTCAAGGCTCCAGCCTGCAGAGAAGCTTGGAGAGATCCGCCGCGCACGTCCGCTCCAAAGAGAGCGATGGTTGGGCGTGGCCGGTCTGAAGACATGCCCATATACCATGCGAAAGGTGGAGCAGCAGCTGAAGGACGGGGGGCAGGACGCGGCTGTGGTGCCCAACCAGGCGCCGGCCAACCTGCTTCCGCTGCCGTGTCTGCGGCGCCCTGGAATGCAGCCTGGCGCCCCTTTTGCGCAGCTTTCGACTTGAGCCATTTGGTTCGGAAGCCTATTCCTAGTTGGCGCAAAAAGCGTATCCTACGGGTACCTTGCGCCCCACTTGCATTTGGATTTGCCACGCGTCTTGCCACCTCAGCTGAGTCAGCTCATCGTCTGAGGAGGATGGGTCGCATGTATGGCAAGGGCAAGGCGCGTGCACGGTCAGTGCAACAGTTTCAGGTGATGTGCGGCAACGAGTCTGTAGAAGCCCCAATGCAAGGCCTGCAATATTCTGACCGCAGCCCTGTGTGGACACTTGTGAACCTACCCGCAAATTCAGAATCAAGCCCGAAGACAAACAAACGCCGAAACGCCCAAATCTGGAGTCTTTCCCGCGTCACCAAATCTCAATCGCCATACACGGTAGCCATGTTGAACTCAGGGCATCGCCAGCTCGGCGATCCCTTACAAGAGGACGGTCGGAAGTGGAAGTGGGAAAGTGAGACATCTAGGAAATGAGCTTGTGGTTGAAGTTCTTGCACTTTAACAGAGGGATATGCGGAACTTCTCCGGATTACTGCTATTTGGAGGCCGCACGTGGTGTCTCAGGTCAAATATTTCTTCCAGAAACCACGAAGGGCATCAACCTTTTGGTGACATATTGTTGACGAGAAGAGGCCAATCCGACAGAGCGTCAATGTACCGGGAGGAGTAGGACTACATCCGTTCATGACTGTTCGTGTAAAGCTTTGCTGGTCCCTCAGTAGCTTGCGCCGTGTAGGAAGGAAGGTTTGGAAGAGGCCGTGTTTGGAGCATTTTCGTGAGAGAACTGGTGATGCTGTCCTTGCAGGACGCCCCCCACATGGCTGAAGATGAAGCCGGAGGCCTCCGTCCGTTCGCGTGATCCGAACGTGCGATTTGCGCATGTTTGGTACGCGCCGGGCGCCAGGACGTGTGCGATCACATTTGCAAGCTTGCCAAGAAGGGCCTCACACCATCCCAGATTGGTGCTGGAGTCCTAGCTTCGTGACCACGTTCCCTGAGGGTAGGTGTGCAGTCGGACAGTCGTGCAGCGAGGTGACTCTTCGAGACAGCTTCGGAGTGCCTCAGGCCCTGGCTGGCCCTGGCTGTCTCCAAAGGATTTCCAGGAGAGGAGTCTTTCTCAGGTGAAGAACGTGACCGGAAACCATATCCTCCGAATCCTGAAGACCAACGGCCTGGCTCCCACCCTGCCGGAGGCGGACAAGGGAAGACCAAGACCCGGCCCAGCGAAGCAAAGCCCTTCTGGTGCAGGATCTCTACTACCTCATCAAGAAGGCCAGCCCATGCATATGGCATATGCCAGCCTGACAAGTGCAGGATTCGGATTCCTTTCCTCGGAGGCCGTGTCCATTCGAAAGCACCTTGACAAGAACCGCAAGGACAAGGATGCCAAGTTCCGCCTGATCTTGGTCGAGAGCAGAATCCACCGACTTGCCAGGTCCCGTCTGCTCGGTTTCTGTGCGTTCTTTGTTTTTTGTTTAAGGGGTTGCATCTGGGCGTCTTTCTGTTTGCGTCCTTCTGCTTTGCGTCTTTCGGTGGGCAGATGTGGGGCAGGTACTACAAGCGTCCGGACCTCAGATCGGTCACCCGGTCACCGCTCAGGACGTGGAACTAAGTGGACTAAGTCACAAAGTGCACTGCAAGTCATTGTGAGTCTTCATGTCTTTCAGTGCAACCGTCTTTGGACCGCCAGCGAAGGCTGCTTCGCTGCTTTTCTATGCCAGTATGAAGCGACGCGTCTAAGGTGTGCACGTAGACTGAGGTGTGAAGTCCCTCCCTGCCACTTGGAAGCCTGGGACCCAGACACTTGGAGTTTGGGTGTGTGAAGCAAGCTGTACCGCATGTCGAATATCTGTTTACTGTGTGTGCATTATACGAAAAATAAATTGCACTTGTGGGTCCATGCGCTTGCTGGTCTCTGGTCTTCCTCCTTAACAGTCTCAGTTGACGGCTTCCTTCCCCGAGTGCTTTAAACGGCCCTTCGAGATACGTCTCCGCGACCGCCTCGGCGCTGGTGGCGTGAAGCCCTGGAGCAGTCTGGAGCTGTGCCGCGAGGAAGGAAAAAGCTTTGTTAGTTGTCTTCTGATTTCAGACTGCCGTTTCGACTCTGCCGACCTCGGCACTAAGCTGTTCTTCCCGGGAAAGAGCCCTACACACCTTGCTGTGACTGCAGCACGCAGGTGTTCTACAGCAAGTTTCGGACATCAGCCCCCAACTACAGGCCACGTCGAATGTCTGATAACGATGCAAGATTACGGTGCAACCCCCATATTTCTTGGAAGTTCAGAAGTTGATGGCAAGGCCCTTGCTATCTTTGCTGAACAAGCGCGTGGAGGTGAATGAAACATACGCCGCAGGGGGCTGAGTATCAAGCGACGAAATCCTGAACCCGAGATTCTCCGACCCTTCTCCTTCGCAGCACTGTGCCAGTCGGAAGCCGTCGAAGGGGTTCCTAGGCGACGCTCGAGGAGATTGAGGGTTTCTTCGTACATCTCCGGCTCCGGCTACTGACCTTACCAGCCACGAGCTCGGTTAGACGATGACCGTAACACAAATCCTTGTGACGTTGATCTCGGCTCCTAAATGGCCGAGGTTTCCAGCCAGCTGCAGCAGCTCCCCCAGATGTGCGGCCTGGAGCAGCCTCTGAAGGCTCAAGGGGAGGTTCAAACGCGAGTCGTACGCGAGGCCGTGATAACGAAATGCGTCATTGCAACATAGGGAGATGCAGAGCCCAAATTTTGCAAGAGAAAACTTCGTTTTCAAAACCCGGGCTGTGGCTTGGCCGCGGCTTTGCCTGTCAGTGATGTTCGAGGCGCCGAGGTCGCAAGAGTGGGGACAAAGAGAAGAGGTCAAACAGGACGCCGGCCAATAACACCGCCAGCAAACGTGGTACAAATGTCACTTTAGCATGTGCCGGAGATTTGACTGGCTTCGAATGCGGCTGAGGTCCTCGGAGGCTACCCGCAGACAAGAATGTTGGGTATGCTGAGCTGCCTTCATGGAACTGGAGCTGTCTTGTGGACCTTGGCGGGTTGTAGAGTAGGTTTCAAAGCGACGGAAGCTTTCAGGGCGTTTGCTTTCGAAATTCACTTCATTTACAGCGCGTCCAATTACCGACTTCCCGGTTAATTTGTCAACGCGCGAACGATTCTGGAAATGACACCAGTGCGATGCAGCAAGAGCACGTTCTTCGCAACACCTGCGGTTTCAGCATGTCTACGGCTCCGAAGTTGGCTCCGACATGGATGCTCTCCATGCATGGAGTGAAGCCTTCCCTGCCTAGGTCCATTGTGCATGGCGAATTGGCGCTCAGCCAGCACAGGGCTGAGATCGTGAGATTTTGAGCGAAGCCGTCATAGAATGCTTGGCGATCTACAGGAAGCTCATCGACACCCACATGATACGGCAACTGCGGTTCATTGAAACCATACCAATCATGGGGTCGTACGGCTGCCGTGTGTTCGATCAACTCCCCGCAAATCGGACAAAGTGCAAGGAAATCCTGCTGATGCTGATGATTCTCGCACTGCGGTTCACCCAATCATTGCGAAATCGGACAAAGAGCTTGAAAGTAAGTCCAGCTGATGCTTGGGATGGGTTTACTTAAATCAATCACAATCACTGGGTCGGCTGGAACGGCCTGGAAATCGGACAGAGAGCTTGAAAGCAAATCCAGCTGATGCTGATGATGCTCGCGATGTGGCTCACGTATATCTGTCCAATCACTGGGTCGAACTGCTATGGCTGCCGTGGTTTCAACGGCCGGGAAATCGGACAGAGAGCTTGAAAGAAAATCCAGCTGATGCTGATGATGCTCGCGATGTGGCTCGCTTGTATCTGTCCAATCACTGGGTCGAACTGCTACGCCTGCTGCGGGTTCAACGGTCGGGAAATCGGACAGAGAGCTTGAAAGCAAATCCAACTGATGCTGATGATGCTGGCGATGCCGTTCATTAAATCTGTCCAATCACTGGGTCAAACTGCTATTCTCAAAGGCTAGAGCTTGAAAGGAAATCCAGCTGATGCTGATGATGCTAGTGCTGCGGTTGCTTATAACTCCAAATAGGACAGAGAGAGCTTGAATGAAAGCAAATCCAGCTGATGCTGATGATGCTAACGCGAGGCAGCTCACTAAATCAATCCCAAGCACTGGGTCCAACTGCTTCGGGTTCAACGGCCGGGACATCGGACAGAGAGCTTCCAGCTGATGCTGATGATGCTCGGAGTGCGGTTGCTTAAATCAATCACAACCACTGGGTCAAACTGCAACGGCTGCTGCGGGTTCGACGGCCGGGAGAGCGGACAGAGAGCTTGAAAGCAAATCCAGCTGATGCTGATGATGTTCGCGATGCGGCTCACTAAAATTGTCCAATCACTGGGTCGAACTGCTATGCCTGCTGCGGGTTCAACGGCCGGGAAATCGGACAGAGAGCTTGAAAGGAAATCCAGCTGATGCTGATGATGCTAGTGCTGCGGCTGTCTAACTCAATCCCAAATAGGACAGAGCGAGCTTGAATGAAAGCAAATCCAGCTGATGCTGATGATGCTAACGCGAGGCAGCTCACTAAATCAATCCCAAGCACTGGGTCCAACTGCTACGGCTGCTGCGAGTTCAACGGCCGGGACATCGGACAGAGAGCTTCCGCTGATGCTGACGATGCTCGGCCTGCGGCACATTGAATCAATCCCACAGGGATTCTAAGCTTCGAAGCCGAATTGACCTTCATAGTTGTAAGTACAGCACATATGAGTCCTCTTGCATGGCCTAGGCTCGCTCCTGCCACGCGGCAGGCCACCCATTTTTTCGTTGTTTCACAGTTCCGTATGGCTGTTCAGGAGGTCGAAGTGAGGAATCGGGGCTTTCAGATGATAGCATGACACAATGACACCACGAGGACGCAGAATCTACACTTTCAACGCGACGGGAGCCCGGAGCCAGGCCAGCACTTACATCCTCGAGATCGCACAGCTCGAAAAGCAGTGCTTTGAGGCGCCTGCTGGAGCTTTGAGCGGATTTGAGCGCTTGGTTTTGGAGGATTCTTGATTCTTGAGCTTTTGGAGAATGCTGTTTTCAGCTTCCGTCAGCTCCGACTCCGCAGGCATATTTCGAGCTGAGACATCAGCAGGAGGTGCACCGGTCTCCCATTTGATGGCTGGGGTCCTCTGAGCTCTTTGAGGCATTGAGGACGCTGCTTCTCAAGCTTGCGGATGCCTTCTACCAGCTGCTGGGCGGCACCCAGCGAAAAGAGCGCAAGAGCCGCGATGTTTTCCGCATGAGGACAATGCGTCCCCTGGACCGGATCTCAGCCCATCTCAGCTTGAAGCTTCTTTCAGCGTTCAACGTTTCGCCCTCCGGCCAACAGAGGTGTTGGCTTGCGATTCCATCGACTCATTGCGAGAGATTGCAGACTGCTTGCATCTCGCACTGCACAGAGAGCACTCGAAACAGTCCATCGCAGCCCACTAGCTTCTCCTCTCTTCTCTTTCTTCTCTTGTGCGACTGCTCTGCCGAGCGGATCTGCCGCAGCGAGCGAACCCGAGAGGCAGATGGACGTCTTGGAGCCGCATCGTCTGCCGGGGCCTTTCAAAGGGGGAGAGACGGCTGACGGCGGGGCCGGCTGCTGCACGGCGCTGAGAGCATATGCCACGCACACACGACACCACGCACGAACCCTCGGCCAGAAGTTCTCTACAGAGCTCCGCAGGAACACACAGGACTGGGGTCGGGGGTGCCCAGAGCTATCCCCCAATTCACGGGACGGCGACGCGTCGCAGGGGAGAGGGGGGGAGAGACTTCAGAGACGATGGTTCGACCCTTCGACCCCACCCCTCTGCTCTCTCGCGGCAGAAGCTCTCCTCCCAGTGGCCGCGCCTGTAGACTTGAGACCTACCGAATCTAGATGCCACACACAATCCTCTAGACCGTCAGTTGGAGCAGGCCTTAGGAAAGACTGGTGGCGAAACAACCACACCTGCTGGTGCACCTGCAGCGCAGTCATGCACAGGCAAAGTCGTGATATTCCCGACCTGGTGCCAATGGAGCGAGTTTGGAGCCAGAGATCTCAAACGATGCCAGGCTTGCGGACGTGTGTGTGCTCGGTGTTGTGTACCGACTGCACAAGGACTGGCTAAGCAGGCAAAGCTTGTACTTCGTCCTGCAAGCAGCAAGTCGGCTTTAGCAGCAGGATGTGCAGGAGAAGCTCATCTATCGCGCAGCCTCCCCAGCAGTTCCGCACAGGCTTTCGCCACAGAAGACTTTGGCAGGTGGAGATGTACATCCGTGAAGAGATCAAGGGGTGCCCAGCAAGACCTCTGCAACAAACAGCTGTCGTCGTCCTCTGTGCCTGTGTCATGTGGTCACTGCTTGATTCCGTTCAGTCGGCTAGCTGCAGTCTCACACTCTGTCATGTCACGTTCAGGCCTCTTGGCGTCTTGGCTGTTGCATGGTGTCCGGTGATTGTCGTCGCAGTGATGCCGGTCGTGGAAAAGGTACGTGCTTGGCAGCTCCGACCTGGACTATCCGCCCCGACCCCAACGTCTGGATGAGACTTGTTGCTTCTAGGGTTCTGCTGAAGTTGACGTCATTTAGCACGTTGCTGCCCTGCGAGTCTAACTTCTTCTTGAGGTCTTGAGTTCAGTTGGAGGACCAAGTTTAGGAATTCATGGTTTGTGGAAGCGCCGAGAAGTTGCCGAGAAGCCTGGCAACGGTTCACTCAGACTCAAGTTTATTGACATGGGAAACGTGTGAAGCATGGTTCGTTCCACAGAAGAGTGTTGTTATCTATATGCACGTTAGAGCTACATGTTTCACATGATGTCACGAGATCTTTGCTTATCCTGTGGGGAAACTTCCTTTGACATGGTGGCACCAAGGTCTATCTTGTACGGATGCAGCACGGACACACCCCATCAGGCTCAGCACGGTTCCAAGCCAGCTCTACCCTAGTGACATGTTACGCAGGAGACTGCGATGGGTCAGTTCCAAAGAGGTGGTGAGCCAAAAGTGACAGAAGCATCCGATCTGCACCCCTTCGGGATTCACCTCGTGCTGAGGCTGGTATCCCACGCTCCCGCGAACACTCTCCATTCTGGCCATTGCCTCTGGAGAGTCTTGAAGAAGACCAGGACCTGTATCTCAACATCTGTCTGTCTGTCTCTCTCTCTCTCTCGCTCTCTCTCTCTCTCTCTCTCTAATCTATGTATCCCTCTCCCTCACTGTCTCCGTTCGTCAGGTTCGGTAAGGGTAAAAACAAGCTCTGCGCCGAGGCCAAGATCTACCGAGTCCTGGAGATGTCCACGTTCCAGGGGCCTCTCAGTCGCATTGAAAGCCCACTATTCGCTGCACTCGCAACTCTCTTTTTTGGGGTACTTGTTCAGGCTGGCTCAAGAGGCTGTGGACCTTTGCATGCGCAGCCTCAAGGAGGCCGCTGGCTCGGAAGCAACGTCCCACTGCAGTGGGATTTTGCGCGTGCCTTTGCAGAGGCTTCGGAGTACTTGTCCAGAAGATCGCTGCCCAGCTGTGATGCGAGTCTGCAGGTGCGGTGACTAGAGAACACTGAAAGAAGAATTTTCTGCTGCTGATCGCAGGTCTTCCAGCCCTTGGTTCAGATGATGGACTCTCAGCTCTTCCTCGTGAAGCACCTCCTGCCTGGGGCCCCGGAAGTCCCGAGGGAAGTCGAAGGTGTGGACTTTCTCCTTTTCGCAGGCTCCTTCGAGAGCAAGTGGCGGCCTTTGAGTGCGAGCTGGCACGCGGCCCGCTCTGGCTCTCTCAAGACGGCTTTTCATTTCGCATAGTGCTAAGCAGGGCAGGGCACTTCTGCAGGTGGTCAGCGAGAAGTACTTCAACTTCGCGAATGTCTGGGAGGCCCCTCCGCCCCGAAGTTCGCTGCGCAAAGCGCTGTGCTTCGCTGCTCAACGCACGGAAGGCTTTGAACCTGAAGCTCCCCGACGGGATCTTGGGCATCTTGAAGCCCACGGTCTACCACGCCGAGGCGCGAGCCGAAACGGCACGCAGCCGCTGAATTCGGGGCCCTCGGTTTCAGTAAAAGGCTTAGATTGAATAGGAGGAATGCAAAGGAACATGACGTTTACGTTCTCGTACTGTGTTGTAGCATAGTGCGACGCGACCTATAATGCACGTGCATGTAAGCATGTGTACTGTACATATGCAAGGATGGATGGATATGTGTACCTACTCAATTAAGTAAGTAAGTACGTATGTATGCAAATGTATGGATGGATGGATGGATGTCGGTATGTCTGTCTGCCTGTATGTGTGTATATGTATATGTAATACTATCTCATGTATCGTACTGCGGTCTGTCCGTCCGTTTGTCTGTCTGTAGCTGCTCTAGGTACTGTATTGGGTGTTTGAGCTGATGGAGATGGATGGATGTGCGTGTGTGGGGTTTGGTCCTGTGACATGAAGAAGGGACGCCTTCTTCACGTACCTGCAAGTGTCTGCCAGAGCTTTTGCAAGTGCAGTGTAAGTGTTTTATGCATTGACATGGCATGGGGCTAAGCCTAGAACCCCAACTTACCGCCTAGTGGCCACATGTCTTCACCTCTGGGAGTAGGAAGGTTTACAGAGAAAGAGTCAATCAGAGGGAGTATCGCATAAGTGTGTGCGTGTGTGTGTGTATGTGTATGTGTATGCATCCCTGCATCCAAGTAAGTAGGCATGTACGTATGCACGCATGTACTCATGCATGCATGTATGTAGGTAGATTTTTGTATGCAGGTAAGTATGTATAAGTAAGTGTATCTAGATATTTATGAGTGCCACATAGTGTACTGTACTGTCATGTAATGCAATGTAATGTACATGTGTACATATGGTAGGTATAGCACGCATGCATGCATGCATGCATGCAAGTGAGTAGGTTTAAGACCCAGTAGTCCGTCAGTCGGTAAGTAAGTAGGTATGCAAGTAAGTAAGGAAAGTAAGTAAGTAAGTTTTAGTGTTAGTCTGTAGGTCTCGACATAGTGTTACACATGTTGATGAAGAATCGTAATGTCGATCCACAAACTTGTAGGGCTTTGAGGAGTAATCTTTTCAGGTCGACAGCAAGAAGGACATCGAGTCCGAGCTGAAGGCAGCCTCTCTAACTTGTAGAGGCTGTCCCCGTAATGCCGCAGTCGGCAGGCGGCATGCGAAGCTCTGATCACGAATGTCACCGCCAGAGCCCCGGGAATCTTGCCTGGCTGTTAGCCGTCAGCCGTCAATTGATGGGCATAAATTGAGATCGTTTCTTGCCACAGGCTCACATCACACAGCCCTTGGCAGTCCGTTTCTCAAGTTGGCCTCACGTTCAACTGCGGTCCGCACCTCGACAGTCAGGCCGTGAACACGAAGATTGGCCAGTTCTTGGCCAGCCCGGGCGTGTCTCAGCTGGCAAGAGAGCCAGTTGTGGTGGCTAGCCGGCGAAAAGGGCAAGTCACCGTTTGAAGCCAAGCCCATCAGGTGGACCGGTCAGCACTCAAGGACGAAGCATGACCAGAGAAATTTGGCGCGCACATCAAAACGGTTGTTTATGATGAGGACCAAGGCTTCATGCAGCCAGACGAGCTTCGAGACGTCATCGGTTCCATGCTCGCGCAATCATGCGTGAAGCGCTGCCGGGTGCAGAAAGCCCAGGTGCCTTCATGGCCAACGTGAAAGCCAAAGTGCCTTTCACAGTGGCGCCCAGCTCCCAGAGGGATAATACCACAGCAGTTTCCACGGAGAGTCCTGTGAAGGGCAGACGCTCTCGTCGGATGCCTGGCCAGGCACATCAGGCTCTACCTTTCAGCCGCACCTGAAGGCCCGGATCGCAAATGGGAGGCGAGCCCATCGAGGGAAGAGATTCTTCCCAGCCGCAGGCCATCAGGATGCACCAGAAGCGTCCAGGCTTGCAGAAGATGGCTCTGAGTTTGGCCTGGTGCACACGAGCTCATCTGAGCCTTGTTCCAGGAGCACCAGCACCTCGCCGGGGCCCCCATGGGGACCTCTTTTGGGGACCCCTCAAAGCCAGAGCGTCCCGTCCTCCGCCTTGCGAGACGAGGCCGATCTTGTGGAAGCCGGTCGAGATGCGACTGGTGGACACCTGGGGCCGCCTCGAGGGGCTTCTGGAGGAGGGGGTCCGGATTAGCATATACATTAATATACATTGCATGTACAACATAGATATATACATGTGTATGTCCTATCCTCCCATCGAAACATGTATTACACTCACTCACGTACGGTGAGCAAGAGACTGCTTCCAGCACCCTTCCTTTCCGAGCTTTGTCACGTTGCTGGTGGCACACCCTGCTGACGTTTTCGGGAATCTCTTGGGATTTTCGGGTAAACATGCTCAGGAAACTGCAAGCGTTTTTTCAGGAATCATTTTTCAGACACAGTTTCGGCAAAATTCAAACATAAGGAACCGCGTTTTTCAGAAACAACATGCCATATGCATTTAGAAGGCGGGTAGAAATGCATGGTGATTTTCCGGGGGCATTGGCAGCATGGCTTGGCTTGGCTTCCGCGGGGGTGGGGGTTGAGGGGGACAGGTACAGGTGACCGTATGCATTTAGATGGCATCTAGAATCTCTAGAAATGCATGGCGACCCTGTGGGGAGAGCTTGGCAGCAAGGCTTGGCTTGGCTTCCGCGGGGGTGGGGGGCCCCCTCCTCGCCATGTGGACTTCCCGATGTATGTAAGTGTGACAGTATGTAGTGCGTGCGTGCGTGCGTGCGTGGGTGGGTGGGTGGGNGTGATTTTGCGGGGGGAGTTGGCAGCATGGCTTGGCTTGGCTTGTCTACATGTAGGTGTGTATATATGCATTGCGGCGTCTTGGGGGAGTGTGGTAAACGACCTGAAGACGCATCCGCATTGCGAAGACGCATTCGTCACAAAAAGGCCCAATAGGCGCAGACGCATTCTGAAGACGCATTGGAAGGCGCAGACGCATTGGCAGGCGCAGATGCATTGTGAAGACGCATTGGGTGGTGCAGACGCATTGCCCTCTATATATGTATGTATGCAGTCATGCTTGGGCTTTATTTCAATACATGTTGCCATATGCATTTTCAAGGCGCGCAGACATGCATGGTGACTTTACGGGGGGAGTTGGCAGCATGGTTTGGCTTGGCATGGCTTCCGCGGGGGTGGGGGGTCGAGGCGGACAGATACAGGTGACAGTATGCATTTACATGGCATCTAGACATGCATGGCCATGCTGTGGGGCGAGCTTGGCAAATGTTCCCGAACATGCCTTCCTAGTTTCTCGATTTCTGGCCAGCCTCTTGAAAAAACCGACGGTGATTCTTGAATTTCGGGCGTAGGTGCTTGAAATTCCCCGCGCAGTTTCTGAGCATAGTTCCGCGAAATTCCCTGCACCCTATATATATATATATATATATATATATCTCTGTCTCTCTCTCTCTCTCTGTCTCTCTCTCTCTCTCTTTATTTAAAGATACACAGATAGACAGATAGAAGAGGCATTATAGACAACCGCCCTTCGCTCCTCCTCATCGGATCTCGTCTGCTTCGTCTGCTTACTGAAGTTTTTGTTGGCCTGAGACCTCGCTGATCGAGGGCTCATTACGGGTCCTCGAGCCCCTCCTCGAAAGGAGCAGGGCACCAGCCTGGAGACGCTCGGGGACCCAGCCTCTCCTGCATCCGGGCTGCTGTGCTTTAGTATTGGCCCTGTTATGGCCATACTCGTCAAAGTGAGGGCAGTTGCTAGGGTTGTTCTTGCTCTCTTGTTCTGGCTTGAACTTGAACAGGTTCAAGATCCTACACCTCAGTCAACCCCAGAGTCCGGAGCCCCCTAAAGAGCTTTCCGTGGCATGAGGTTGGGCTTTCCCCGACCCGAACCGCTGCGGGAGCCTGGGCCTCGGGGGACGCAGCCCCGCACGCCTTCTCTCCTTCTCTCTCCCTCTCTCCGTCAGTTTCAAAACTGGGACAGGGACACCCCGCTTTAACTGGGAGTTGAACTGCTCTTCGAAGGCTTATCGCTTCGCTCTTCAATGCGGCCTCGTGCTCGGATGCGCCGTCTCTGGGCGGGAGGGTCGCGGTGCTTCTGCTTCGAGGTCATGGAAGAGCCGTGGGAGAACGTGGTGCAGATGGTGTCCCAGGCCAGCTCACTGTCACAGCTCCCCACCCTCCCAAATACTCCCAAAAGCACCCCAAAAAAGGAAGAGAAACTCTCAGTGACCATGTCAGACCCTCATCATCTCATCTCTTCCTCTCAGGTTCCGCGACGGAACTTCAGCGCCGACACGGCCCAGGCCTTGCCAGTGGCCCGATCCTCGGCCCTCGGTGGATCCTCGAAGAAGGCCAATCAGCCACTCATTCACTTGCAACTATAGAGTAACAGTAGCAATAGTCCGTATATAAGGTGTTTTTCATGCACTTTCATAGAACCTGAGAGCCCTCCCGCCCCAAGCCTCAGCTGTTCCAGTGCAGTTTGGGGCATCAGGCCACCTCCCAGGGGAGCCTCGGGCAGCCAGAGGCTGTGGACAAGGCCGGAGAAACGTCAGTCTCAGAGTGCCACTTTCAGACTTTCGGGGATACCATACTGCGCTACTCGGGCATCGGCCTTCGAACTCTTTGTTTCTACAGAGAAGACTCATTAGATCTAACTTTCATGTAGTGCGGGTGGTCCAAGCTGCGTGGAGGCGCCAGAGCCGGCGGAAGCTCCGAGGGCGAAAGTGCCAGAGGCGGCGCCTGCGGCCGAGGACGCCGAGGACGCCGCGCCCTCCGTGCGCTCTGTGTCTGTGGGAGAACCAGCAGAAGCTCTCACAGCGACCTCTCCGATCTTTTGAAGAGCTCCGGGTGTGAGGGGTCCCCCTCTGTTTCGTGGGATGGCCTCTGACGTCCCAGTTAACGAAGTGGGCAGTCGTAGGCGAATTGCTTGAAAAAGCGCGAAGCTGATGAGTTGATCAGAGAACGGCGGTTGCATGGAGTCCTGTTGCAAGGACGCAGATGAGTCCTTGAGCGACTGAGGTAAGCAGCAGTGCCCGATCGGTTTTTCCTCAATGGGTCCCGCCGCCATTTCCCGTCAGACTCAGCGTGGGTCTGAATCCGGTTCAATGACGTGAAGGCCGAGGGATCAGGGATCTGATTCCGATGCTCTTGGCATGGCAGCTGCTTTTCATGGCCGGGCAAGCCCGGGCTGTTCTGGGCGGAGGCTCGGCGACTTCTCTCCGCTGCGCGTGGGGTTGTTCGGCCGTCGAGCAGCTCTCGGTTTCCTCGTTCGCCGCTCGCTCGGCGGGTGCTTCTAGTGCAGAGCGGCGCAGAGCGGCTGTCAGCGGCTCGGCTTTTCTCCCTGCCTCTTGAGGCCGCCGAAAGCTTCTTGAAAGGATGCCCTTGAACTCAGANCATGTAGGCGCTGTTTCTGATTCTGCTCGTCGTCGGCTCTTTCACCCCGACCTATTGTCAGAGTAGCAATTAAGAGTGTGGTCTTGGTGGGGGCGGGGTACCAGTGGCGGGGGGGGCGGAGGGAATGTAAATAGAATAATAACAATAGTGACAGCAATGACACACAGATATACATATATATATATATCTCTCTCTCTCTCTATCGTTCTTTCTCTTTCTTTCTTTCTTTCTGTCTTTCTTTTTTCTCTCTCTTTGTCACACTGCTTCACTCATTGCATGGTGCGGATGTCTGCGTCATGTCGTAACCGAGGCCTTCAGCACCGCCTCCAAGTTCCGCTCCATCAACGTCGCTCAACAGGCCGACCGGGCGCCCACATTGAGTTCTGCTAGTTCACACTCTACTGTTCCAGAAGGGCGCATGCAGCCCAAAAGAGGCACCTTCCTTTTGCTGTGACGGGCGGTAGAGTGCTCGGCAGTCACCAGAGCCGTTTTCGCCATCAAAGATGGTGGATCGCCTGCTTCGGGCATAGCCTCCGCCGCTACTACCAACACCAGCACGGAATCTCGTGCCTTTCGACGAACACCAAAAACAAACAAAAGAACAAACGAACAAACACAGAGAACAGGTGCTTCTGAAGGGGATGCCACAAAACCCGAAAGCCGTAAAGAAAAAAACCAGTAGGCTCGCGTCACATTTTTTTGCTGGGCCTGCGGCACAAACAGTCGGGTACTCCTACTGAGTCCCGCGTCTTAGGCGAAATGGAGGGGTCCCTGCGGACGGGTTTAACCTCAAAAATTTGTTGGGCGGCAGCCGGCAGGCCACAGTCCTGAAAGAACGCCTCCCGGGCGTCTCCTTACAAAACTGGGGTCACCAACGAGCGATCCTCGGGGTTCTTGGTGGTGTAGGATGGGAGGACGAGCAGTCGCTCTCGGGGACAGTCTGGGCCACGCTCCCACCTACTCAACCACACTTCCAACTGTTCACGGGCCTTTTGCTCTGCAGGGTCAGGACAGTTCCCAACCGTATTGCCAAGTTGCGAAGGCCACAGGCTCGTGTAAGTACCCTTGACGTACATAAAGTGCTCCTCTAAGTTGGCTCTCAGGGGGGCCATCTGAAGGAAGGGGACGTGTTGTCTTTACCTGGTCCAAGCTCTTTGGAGGTGGATTGTCCGCTTCCTTCCAACACCAGATGACCTGGCGACGGCGAGCAGAGATAGTATCCGACAGTTTGGGCAACAGGGAAGAGCCGGAAGAGCTGAGAGAGTTCCTGGTGGATCGAACCAGCATCCAGGTGCCCAGGGGCGTCCACCAGGATGCACCTCCAGATGCCCTTGTCCTCAAGGTCGGTAGGTGCCGAGTACAAGAACTGTTGCAGCCAGTTGAGTGGATATTGCTCGGCATCGTCAGTCTCGGGTGGATCACCGACACACCTCCATGGGACGCTGAAGCTGAGGTCCAACGAAGCCACTCGGATCAAGCCCGGTGGGCTCCATGAACTTGTTCAAAGCAGGAGACCACGCTGCCTGCATGTTCGACCCTGACATGACAGCATGTAGGCTGTGATGATTGCAGAGACGAGCACTGGTCCTACCACCAAGATCAGAAAGCTCCACGTCCCCCGCCATCGAACGAGTGGGCTCCGTAGCAGCTCGAATGCCCTGGGCTTGCCTTGGAGCTCTAACCCTACCAGCACTGCCTCACATGGGTCAGCAGTGACTTCGGCTTCTGATTCTGAGTCGGGGTCTAGAGGGTCTAGGGCCCTTAGTACTCCTTGTTCCGAAATCCGTCGAGGGGAAGCAGCTCGCGAACAGCAGCAGGTGCACCAAGAAGTCAACCGACACTTCATCTTTACCGTGCCGCGGCCAAGGAGAATCAAGCAGCGCCAACCACCGAACTTGCCGTAGGCGCCCAAATCGACCAGTGCTTCGGAGTCCGCGGCAGAGTAGGCTTTGCAGTGTACCGCCCCAGGCTGAGTGCATTCGCCCTTTCGACACAAGTGGACCGATTCACAGCGTTCCAACTCCTCTCGGAGAGTTCGTGTGGTAGCACCTAGAATGCGTTTGGGTTTGACCCACAACGCGTGGCGATCAACGTGGGTACGATTGCTCCAGTCAGGTTGAACTCTGGCGGCTCCCGCTGGGAACTGCAGAATGAGGTCGTGTGGTTGACGCCCAGCTCCGCGTCCTCGGACTTGCCGCTGGTAGTACTCCGTGTCCACCGGCGCGCCCCCACCAGGTCCAGCCAAGGCTACCCGCTGGAAAGCGGCTGGAGCCGGTGTAAATGGGAGGCGGTGAAGAGAGGCATCCATCACAAAAGGTAAGCTGGTTGGGCGGTGCCGCCTGTAACAGCACCCCAGGCAAGAGCACCATTTTTTGCACACCCATGCTATGGCCACCAGGCAGCCGAGGAAGAAAAGGCCCAATCCAGTCCAGCCCACGGTTGGCCAATAGTGGCCTAAGAAACCAAAGCCCGGCTTGGTCCGTCAAGTAGAGGATCCATTCACCACGAGTACGGAGCGAGCCAGATTTTGTTCAGGTTAGGAGAAGATTGAAAGGGTCGACCAACCGAAAAGGACGCAAAAGTTCCACTCACTCCACCATACTGAGGTAGATCCCGGTGGGGTCTTTGCTGTAGGCGGAAAGGGCGGTTCGCTTCTTCCTGAGGAATGGGGGAGCTCTGTCTGGTTCCCCGGCGGAAGTCCCCAACCCGGCCACGACCCCAAAGTAGGGCTCGCGATCGCCAAGCAGCAACCAACGAGGTAGGCGAGCGAGTTGAGAGCCATTATGGCATATTGTGGCAATGCCCGAAGAGCTGTAAGCTTGAGCCAACCGTTCGATCAGCTCACTCACAGAACTCTATGTTATCCCTAACCAGCAAAACAACACTGAGATGTACTGAAGGATGTGATAGAGGATGCTAGGCCGCTATAGGCTTGGATTATCAGCACAAATCTGACTTCACTTGGCCAAGCACACACTTGGCCTTAGCCTGTCAGAGGCACCAAGTTCCAAAGTTGACTTGGGTGAAGAAGGCCGTGCAGTGGAGCAGCTGGCTCGCTTCGACTATCGGAGAACCATAGGGTGTCACCTTTCGGGTGTGAAAAAGTGTGTGGATTGGGAGTAGTTTACTTCTCAGCTTCGGGAACAACGCTGTGTTGAATGGTGTGCAAATTCAGAGCTTTCCGATGTTGAGTGCACAGCTTCGCTTCGGTAATTCAGATGTGCCAGTACTTCTTCTTGATATTCAGAGTCACAACGAGCAACTAAGTAACGGGAAAAAGGGAGGCCCCACAAGCAAGCGACACTGCGACGCTCTTTCTCAGGTGATGGCCATGTTGCTTTGCTCTGCCGGCTTCCTGAGCGTGACCTTATTCATCTTGGTGGCACGGCCCCCGAAAAAACCTATAGACACCTGTAGCGGCACGAGCTGATACATGCCCTTTTTTCCGTGTGTGCAGAGCTTACAGAAAGAAAGGGGCCTGCTGTATGAAGTGTGCTTGTGACCTGGCGAAGACCTCCGCGACCTGCGCGGAGCACTGGATCTCAATACGCATCACCATTTCCAATCTGGCAATCCGCCTGACAATCTTCAAGTTGAATGCTGCGGTAGCTCCTGAAACCCTGAAAATCCTGAAAATGCTAGATCGTGTCGCAACGACAGACCAGACAGACCAAAGCAGCTATGGCAAGTTGCAAAAACCTCGCCTCACTGAGGCCTGCTGCCTGTTGGACACAGCTCTCAGCTGGAAACACCGAGCTACGTACTACGCCTGCCGGCAGAAGGCGAAGCTGCAGGATCCAACCTTGCATAGCAGCATAGCACACTTGCAAAAAAACACTTTAAGTGTGTACTGCATTGCTTGCCGGGCGATGATTGTATAGTTTTAAACGCTTCGCATCGTCCGCCTCGGCCCGGCTGTGCTTGAAGCAGGTGCATTGTTTCGGAAAGCAACAACCCGAAAGCTGGCCAACCTTAAACCCGAGACTATAAACCCCAAGCCCTAAGGCTTAAAACCTGCCCTAAACCCGCAGCGTATAGCGACAAAGCGCAGCGGGGCAGGCGCCGAAGGAGCGCGGGCGGGCTTCGCGTCGCCCGCCTCGGCCTGGCCACACACGCACGTGCCGAACTGGCGAAAGCTGCCTTGCCGAAGAATAATTTCGAGGCGAGAACCTTCAGGCGCAGAAACCTTGCAGTCTCAGTGTGCAGCGGATGACCTCTGCGCAAGTCTTCTGCATAAAAGCATGGTGCAGGGGGGAGGGGGGGGAGTTGGGGCACAGATCCATTCAAGAAGCGAAATTTCAACGGTGGGCTCAGAGGTTCACACAGAGGAGGGGGGTCAGGCAGGGTGGGTGGGGGTCACTGCAAAGCGGATTAAGTGGTGGGGAATAGAGGGAATCCGTAAGGCGTATTACCTCATGCTTGCTTGATCACTCGAGGGGAGCTGGCCAGGTCCAGCAGGTTCAAGAGGCGCTCATGAAGGGCAAAGAGGACCTCTCCTTGTCGGTGGCCATATCTTGCAGCAGACCTTCAGCAAGACAGATCTGTTGAGACTCAGGTGCCCATGCTGCGTGGAAACCACCCAGTCCTGAAGCTCAGAGAGAGCCACTGTCACTTATCATTTATCGTAAGCAAGATAGTCATGTGCGATTCGCCTCAAGGTATACTCAGCCCCAGAAGAAGGTGAAGTTCATCTGCGGCCATGGATATCACCTGCACTGTGTCAACCGCTGGCCCGAGACCAAACACCTCGCTCCAAATTTGGGTCTCGGGATTGGCCAGCAGCACGTGCTGCTGGTGGGCCCAGGTTCCAGGAGCACCCGAATTCTGTCGGCTCCTGCCCGGTCTGTGAGGCGAAGCCTCTGCCTGTCTGTCGGCCTTTGCACAACGGGCCGTCTCGACTTCTGCGGCACTCTGCAGGGGGAGACTGCTGGAGGTGATACGCCCAGGGACGAGGCAGGGCAGAACTCACATAGAGAGCAAAAGCGGCTGTAGAAGCCAGACCGCTGCAGGCCCAGACCTTCATCCTGCATAGCCTGCACAGGCGCTGTGCGCCCTCTATGCACCGCGGTGTCTGGCGTTGTGTTGAAGGTGGCTGTGAGCCTTGCAAGAGCCTGCAGGCGCTTTCCGACCATCATCACCAAGGCCAAGACCAGGGGACATCAGGGGACCATAAGCCAGGGAGTCGGAGGCTGGCAGCTTTTGCCTTCTGCAAGGAGTGCATGGACAGCTGGGAGGGCTGCAATGCTGAGCTCTGGCTCACCGTGCTCAAATGCCCCAGGCCACTCTGCAACGCCAACGCCCTCGAGCATGAAGCCAAGCCGGCCAAGCCATGCCAGGTACAGCTCTCTCTTCAGCAAGGTCTTCGCGCGAGAGTGAGGGCAGCCGGCAGCTCCAAGCATATTTGCGTCAGGGGAAGAGAGGACACTGGGAAGAAGTATTACACCATACTCAGGCGAAGATCCGAGAGCCTAGAAATGCAAATTTGGTGTATTTGTGCCAGTGAGTAGCGTTGACACGCAAGCATCTCAAGCATCTGCAGACGCGATCGGCAAGACTGCAGGGGCTCTTGCCTCATGCTGTGTCGGAGCGGGGAGGGCGGGGCGGCTCTCTGTTTGGCAAGTGTGCGGGGCCCGGGGCGTTGCACGGGCTCGAGCTTGCCCGCTAAAAAACCTGCGGGGCGAGGACAGATTCTCGCCGCAGTCGCGATGGCCCATGCAGGCACAGCCCCGGAGGATTCTTGGGCTGGTCTTTGAGATCGAGCGCGCTGCCGGCACAGCTAGCCCGGCCCAACTCCACTGCGCTCCGAGCCCCAAAAGGAGGCAGCTTCTTCCTCTTTCGAAGGTCCGCGAGCCTCAAGAGGTGACCGTGTCAGGCGGGGCACAGCAGGAGCAGCAGGAGCAGGGCGGAGGCGGAGGAAAGCTTCAGTACTGTGCGGGCTTCTTCGATGGACTGGGCCATGTCTTCGAGGATGGGCCTAGCTACCGGCTGGAGCTCACGCTGCCCTGGGAGCAGCGCGAGGCAACGCTGCGGCATGAGTTTGTGAGCTGAACCTCGGGACATGTCGCATGTCTCCGACTCTGACAGGTGCGACATGAGTTTGAATCTTGACACTGTCGTTTGTGCTCAGGGCATTTTGCCGTAGGTGCATAGGGAGCCATGGCGAGTGACGAGAATCCCGTGTCTCTGGACATCCCGACACAGGCAGAGGCTGAGACTGCAGCTACTCAGCTGGACTCTCCTACAAGACCGTCACCCAGAGGATCCAGAGCCGGGACGCTTCCAGGATCGCCCGGATGGAGTCTCTGTGCCGCAAGCTTTGAGTCCTGCAGCAGGCAGTGCAACAAGTATGCGACCATACCGCTATGAGCTGAGCTATCGTCGGGGGGCAAAATCTTTGTTGCATGAGCCATCGTCGGGGGGGAGAATTTTTGTCGCATGTCTTGTTGTCTCATGCCACAGAAGCTTGTCGCATACGTTCAAGACCTTGAAACTCTGGAATATTGCCTAGCAGGTAGGTGTCTACTTCGTCCCGCTGCCGGCATACAAGCACCCCTACCTATGTGACTTGTCTCCAGACACCGTGTGGTTTTTTTGGCCATTTTTGAGCCCCTAGCTGCGGCTAGCTGGAGTCCGCTGGCCTTCAGAACCTCAAGCCAGGGGACCAGAAGTGCTACTTACTGGAACACCTTCGAGGCGAGGGCTACCCACTAGACTCACTAGACCTTTTCTGCTTTCGGATGCCTTCCTTGCGTGAGCAATGCTACAAGGCAGCACACCAGGCGTTGCAGGAGCTCCAGGAACCAGAACAGTTGGAGATTGGATTGGTGCATTTGTTCAGCTATGTTGCAAGGCTAGAAAAAACTCCGTAGAGTGCACCAAGGGGGATGGGCATCCAGTGACGGTGCAACGCTTGATCCCTTACAAGAAGAATTTCACGGAGCAGGACACCTCCTTACAGTGGCTGCCCATAGTATACATTACGGCTTCGGGAGCGCAGGCCTTGTTGTTAGAAGGCTACGTGCATGCCTTCATGTCGTTGTACGAATCTTACATGAGGCACAGCATCGGCAGCGACGTGGGCTCAACTCAGGCCAACGAGATCTACACGCGGGACGCGGCTGATCAGCTGCTGCATGTCCTGCATACTGCCAGCCAGAAAAGTGTGGCTCAACCGGCTGCAGGAAGGAACGCACTCCGAAGGCTGAAGCGTGTGGATCCCAAGGTTATTGGAACCAAAGAAGAATTAATTCAACGGCTCATTAGATCTCTAAGAGATCTAGAAGCCTAGAAGCCTGCATGTTGCCAGATCCTTGGATCAGGCCTGCTCGGTCCTCAGAGCTACGCTCCCGTCGTGTCTGCACTGCACAGCAAGCGACAGCGGCAGACTAAAAACGAGGGCAGCGGTGCCTCGTTCACACGAAAGCGTTTGCGCCTGCAGCCGTGACGAAGATCTTCCCAGCTTCACAAGACATGCCGCAGGCGCTGCGGCTTTTCCAACAGCTCTTCAGTGGCAGGGGGCCCAGCCCGAAAAGCGTCTCCTCTCCGTTTTGTCAAGTTCGCGCAGGCAATATCGTGCCCAGCGAGGCTGTCGGGGCCAGGCGGCTGGAGCCAGAGAGAGCAGGAGCTCACCGGCTCATCCGGGCTCATTGCGAGAACCTGAAATGGACTTTGCGGGGAGAGCCGGGCCGGCGCGCTGCCTCGGCGCTCGCGGCCCAGGCAGTTCTCAAGCAGCACTTCGGCAGCAGAGCAGTGAGAGCAGAGAGGAACATCGAGGGAAGGCTCAAGGCTCCCTGGAGCCTCTAGACCTTCTAGAGCCTCTAGAGTCTAGAGTATGTGAGCTCGTTCCCACGAGGCCGCAGCTTTTGCTGGCAGCCCATTACCCTTCGTCTCTACGGCGTCCACGGGCAGCCTTGCAAAATTGCAAGTGGATGGGCCCTTTCTCCCGAGCCAAGGCGGCCGGGATCACCTGGCCCTACGTGGCAGGGCTCTTCGATGCCGTGGGCCACATCAGGCCGAACAGGCCGAAGCTGGTGTTTTTGGAGTTTTCGCAAAAGTCTTACCGCTTTTTGGAAATCCTGGAAACCTTCCTCAAGGCTCAGCTCTCGCTCGACTCGCTCTCGGAGTTTGTCTCAGTAAGGCACTTCCACCGCCTCAGCCGTCTCTCTGTGGTTGATTCCAGCATTGCCCAAACGATGCTGCGGCAGCTGCTGCGAGTTGGCTTGACACTTGGCAGTGGCCCAGAAACCCTGCCCCTGCTTGACTCTTACTGCGCTCTTCGTAAGGATGTCACCGCTGCCCAATCTCAGGAGCTTGCGGAAGGAGGCCGCGCAGCTCGCCCTTTCTCCGTTCCTTTGTAAGATTTCGAATCTTCCCCAGCTCCGGCTGATCCTGACCGCGCAGCGATGCTTCGTGGATGACTGCGGCTTCGGACGTCGAAGACTCGCTCCTTTGAGTCAGAGCTTCGAGAAGCACGTGGAGGCCTCTTGCCGGCAAAGCGACGCGGCAGATGCTCGCCATGCCATGCAGCTGCTCCGCCTGGCTTGCGGAAGATCCGAGATGAGGCAGGAAGAGCGAAGTAGCTATAAGCTCGCTCTTGCTCAGGCCCACATCGTGAACACCGCACCCCCCCCTCCACATAGAACCAATATGATAAATCATCGTTGTCATCATCATCACCATCACCGCTATCATCATCGCATTCGTCGTGATGTCAAAAAACCCTTAATCCGAGCACCCTGTAACACCCCAAGGCTGAACAAAGTCAGGAGAAGACAACAAGCAGCACAAACGTCCCAAAGTCCGGCACATTCAAGCAATCTGCATGCCGTGCTTGCCAGGGTCACTGCAACTCCGAGACATGGAGTTTGAGCACAGTGAGGCCACTGAGGCGCTGTGGCTGCACCACCATTGTCCATGTCTTGGCAGAACGCACTGACACTGCACATGTCGGAATGGCAGGCCTTGGGAAAAGGCCATGCCACCTCCATGCAGGCAAACAGGCCTCTGTCTCAAGCTGCGGCGAGCTGGCAGGGGGCAGCCGTTGTGCCGTTGCAGTCTCGCAGGCATTCGCAGACCACCGTTGAGGCCGTTGCAGTCTGGTTCGGGCGAGGAAGCATCCGAGATGAGGCGACGGTTTTGGCGATCTTGGCAGTCGGATGGACGAGCCCCAATGGCAATGCGAGTGGCAAAAGCATGTCAACGTAGTGGTGAAAGCAGGCGGCAAGAGGTTCAAGTTTTCCAGAGCCTTCGACGAAGGTATTCAAAGGACATAGCAGTGACGCCGCTGCCTGCCCAACTCTGCTATCTTCCACGGAAGCATCTCAAATGGACCTGATGGCCCATCACCGTGCCTCCGCGAGACGCAAGGCTAAGGGAGAAAGAGAGGCTCCGAATTCACTGTCTGTGTGTCGGCGCTGTGCCGTGCATGCCTCCGCGATGTGCCGTGCGAAGTTTGGCTCAGATCGGTCCGCGGAGTCTGCGCGCGGCGAGCCGCAGGTCGCCGCGGAGGGACTCGGACTAGGATAAACTGCAGAACGGAAAGACAGCTGAATGGAGCACGACATAGGATAACAGGACATAACATGATATTTTGAGCAATCCAAGTGGAGTAAAGTACAGTGTAACCTATCGTAATCAGCAGTGGGGTATGCTCTATACGACAAGATAAGGTAGGATAAAGCAGAGCTGCACAAGGTTGGATATTTGGAACATGACATAACACGGTGACAGTATCATAATACGGTTCAATCTAGATGGTAACGTCACAAAAACTTAAGAAATAAGAATGATGCGGTGCAGCCTGAGTCAGTATAGTGAAATTCAACAGAATAGCATAGTGCAGGGTAGAGCAGAACATCAGACACTATGAGATAAGTTAGCGTTCCAAGAGAATAATGCAATGCAACGAAATGTAATGTCTGTTAGATAATGACACATAACAGATCATGGTATGTTGGGACATTGTGAAGTGTACTGTACTGTGGTCTGCTAAACTTACAGTATCATAGGGTATCATAGGTGAAAATCCAAACATATGCTTAATAAATATGTGAGTGATAAATAAGCATACAACAGTATCGTCTAACATCGTGCTATACCCTGTAACATCGCAATTGAATATGCGGATATGCTGCTATTACTGCAACTCAGTGTAATGTTCCGTACATCATCATATACAGACAGTAGGTGTGTCAACGGCCTGCAAGGATGAGCCGGAAGTTCGGGCAGCTGTTGGCCGTGCCGGATCACGCTGTGTTGGGAGGTCACGGCCTGGAGATCCTATGGCGTGGGCCCAGGCTGGCGCCCCGCAGAGAGAGACAGAGATGGAGAGACATAGGCCTAGTGCCTGAGGCTCGTTGCGACGACCCCTAAGCCCGGCAGAAAGAAAAAAAAAGACATAGGGAATGCAAGGTCCCATATCTTATTGATCATCCCCCAGTACCTATGCCAGTGCGACTTTAGTGTTGTCGAGGACTAAACGTTTTTACCCAAAGAACTACGACTCGAATGGATTCCACACCACATGCTGGTTGCTCCGGCGCTGTCATTGTGCACAACTCGTCGTGCTGTGCAGGCGTCTCGCGCCTTGCACTGTTTACAGAGATTTAGGAAGCATCTGATAACGGAAGGGCCGCGGGCTTATGCTTAAGTTTTAAGGGGGCGATTGCCATGGGCAGAGCTGTAGCTGCATCCTTGAAGGTGCTATGGCATTGCGATCTTAGACGTGCCGCGAATTATGCAGCCCGCAACCTTTCGGACACACCCTTCTAAGTCCGCTGCGTCTGCCACACCGTGGATGATTTCGCGCTACTGGTTTCGCACGTTCTAGACAAAGCCCCCTGAGGCAACGGAGGCTTTGGCCATCTCGCTATTCATCATAGCCGAGGGGGCCAAGCCAATGAGCAGTCGTTCAGTGTTTCCTCCGTCTGGCCGGTTCTGGTTTACTGCATCTACTGAGCCAAACACTCCTAGCTCTTCCTGTTCGGGAAACTTGTGCATGCACAGTTTGTGGGCTGAGCATGCACGTGTTCAAGCAGAGTAATTTTAACGCTACGCCGCCCGCCTCGGCTTGCCAGAGACCAGCAGGGTGACAGTGAAAGAGCAGAGATGCAGAAGTGGGAGGGCGGGGGGCGGAGCGGGAGGAACGCCAACAACGGGTGGTTCAAACTTTCGGACTGCAGGGAGAGGGAGCAGGCTTAGGCGGCTGCAGGGTGGGGAGGGTGCCTCGGAGCCTGAGGCCTCGGCGGTTTTTGCCTGGCTTCGATGCATCCTCGTCCTGTTCTATCTCAAACCCACGCTGAACTCCCCGTGGTCCCACTCGCTCCGCCGCTCCGCTTGTTAAATTGTCGCTTATCTTTCTGATCTCTTGCGTCACCCAGCATTGTCTTCACGACCGAAGAGGAAATCATCTACATGACCTGCTACCGTTCCCCTCAGCACGCCATTTGGCTTCCAGACCCTCGGCTGATGCTTTATTCTGCCAATCCCATCGCTGAACAATCTTGCAAGGAATGCAATAAAGTTTGCCTGCAGCAGCCTTGCAGCCTTGCAAGCAGATCTTCCAGTCTTTCTTCCCTGCTACTTCCATCGTCGTTCTGTGCTCGTATGGACTGCGGAAACGCCATTGGCCAAGCTTCCCCTTTTTGACCTCATTCCCACCATCCCCTTGCAGGATCGATCACATCCCATGCCCATGCTTGGCTCGCTGTGTCGCCTTTCGGCTTCCCCATCGGGATATCAGATATTACAAACAGGTGCGTGCGGCTCTTGCTTCCTCTAGTCACTAGTCAGCACGGATGCCTGCCTGAAACATGATCTATGACCAACATGAACTGAACCTGTTCACCGGAATGCGGGTGTCGCCAATGACCTATGTCAGCTGAAATGCCGGAGCGGAAGTCTATACTGTTCGGCATGGAAGTCTTGTCAGGGATGCATTGGCGCAAACAAGAGTCGAGGTACTGGCAGGTGTTCGGGGAGTGCCGACTAGCTGTCGTGGTTCCTATGTTAAATCGTAGCATCCTTCGGGCTTCAGGGGCAGGGGGGAGGGTCTCGTAATCCCACTGGCGGACTCGCTGGGCCTGCGTTGGGCTTTAGCCTCAGCCTCACCGCCCGGAGCTTCGGTCCAACAGGCCGCGTCTGTCTCGCTCTCACCCTCTTCTGCCTGATTCTCATCACACCTACCGGCCTACCGTCTGCAACCTTTGAAACGACCCTTGTTACACTACACTGCAAGCCTGCGTCAAGGAAGCCTGGATCCGGACAGACACTGCGGTCGCTAGACTCTGACAGCAGTCTCGTATCGTACAGCTTGTGTGCTTTGTGCTGCGGTGACACTCGTGAAATCCCCATGTATCATTGCTACAGCTTTTCGGGGTTCTTTTCAGCCGACGTGCATTGATTGCTGCAGTGCTTGGGGGCCACGTGATTCGCAATCTCTGGGGATCGGATGCTGGACAGGATGAGAGCTTTCGCGCCGGATGTGAGATCACAGGTAGTGGCATCTAAGCGTTGATCATCCAGCTGCATGACACACAGATGCATGTCAGTGTGAACGTGACACAAACACTCTTCTGATGCTTGCGGAGAATAGGGAGAATAGACCGTCAAAAGTTGAGAAAAAGTCAACCTACTATGGCCTGGGGGGGGGGGGGGTTGACTTGCTCCTTTTGCGCAGGCGAAAAAGAAGAAACAGAAAGAGACGGCACGTTGCTGACCGGCGGCCGCTGTAGAGCTTTCAGCGCACCTCGTTGAAGTGGCATTGGGTTGCTCGCAACTTGCACTGCCCACGCTCTTACTTCTGAGCCTATGCCAGCGAAGCCGAAAGCCCCCGAAACAATAAAGTGAGGAGCAATGGGAAGCCCAAAGACTGTTGTGTCAGGGCAAACGCTATGCTGTTACTGCCTCGAGCACATCTGTCAAGGGATGAGTGGGCCATAGAGGGCACAGGGACGAAGCAGGATAAAGGGGTCTTCAGAGATCGGTGTGTAGCGACCACCGGCCACACTGTGAGACCCCGAAGTCGATAGTTCTCCGTTTTGAGAACTCTCCCGAAGTCCCCATCCATAACACGATGAGGGGAAGCAGGTTGCTAAGGAGGCGCGGAAGACAGAACCGACTTTGCAGGCGTTGCCGCTTCGCCTCATTCCTGGAGGCACCTGGTCCGAACACCAAGTACGATCATGTTCAATTGTGGCATCATCATGGCTTTGCTTGCAGGCGTCCTTCTATGCCGGCAATGCGCGTGCTCAAGACCCGAGCCACTGCGTCATGTTGCGCCTCGGCTGTGGCGGGTGCACAAAGTGTCTAAGCCTCTCCGAGCCCAGAGAGATCAGAGACGGAACGCCGATACAACCTCTTAAGACCCAAGAACTCTCCCGAGACTTTTGGGAAGACTGAAGGCGAGGCGGCTTCCAATCACTGGGCCACGACTTCTGCAAGGCACAGGGCGCGGGCGCACAGGGCTCTTCGGCTTCTTCCTTCCCGTCACCGAGGACTCAGGGCAGCCGGACTGGTGCAAGAAGGAGAGCCCATCGGAACCGCAGCATCCCGGCCTGAACTGGAACTGGGGCGCATGAAGACTTCATGTCTTTTTCTGTTGGGCCGTGTTAGAGTCCGACTTCTCCTTGAGGTGCCTTTGCCCCGGGAGGACGAAGCTTTATTTGGCCTCTTGGCAAGCAAGGAGAGGAGGCTTTAAGACTTTGCTTTGGGACCCTAGCGGCTCTAGCGCTGGGCCGCTGGGGCTGGAGCTCAGGAGAAGAATCCGCAGGAGGCGGAGAAGTTCGACCAGTCCGGCTGCCCAAACTGAGCCGCAGCACTGCTCTTGAGACCAGGTTCAGTAGTCTGCGTGGGTGATCATCGTTCTTGTGCAGTGCGGGCAGCTGGTCAGCTCGTCTGCTTTGGACACGACCGTCGGTGCCGACACGGTTTCCGGTGGCAGTTCACATCGCGCCTTCTGGTCGGTGCTTCCTGGCGCAATGGACGGAGTGCAGTCCCGGAGGTGGTTACGGCCATGCGGAAGTGGCGCTGCCACAAGCTCGAATCGAACAAGCGCATAGGTCTCTGGGTTTGGGCTTCGGCAAGCGGACAAGGAAAATGCTGCGCCTGCGCACGGAATCCAGGATCCAGCCTGGACTCCCTGGACTCCCCTGGACTCTGGACTTCGGCTTGGGCGGCCCGCTCTCCGCGCTGGCGACTTCCTGGAGTCCGCAGCTGCGCAGCTCGAGGCTTTCGTTTCAACGGAGGTCGCTGGATCTTCGGGGTGCGAGAAAATGCGGGGGATCCTACGGATTACTGCCAATGGAGGAATTCCCCTCTAAGCAAACCCCCTACTGGTACCCCCCAAAAACGCCGAACACCGAATTGCCAGAGCTGAGCAGGGCCACGCAGGGCCACGCAGGGGCTTGGCTTGCAGCCGAGGCAAACCTTCGGAGACCCCGAGACCGAGCAAAACCAAGGACCCGGAATAGAATCATCGGGGCCTGAATAATCCACAATTTCTGAATATAAGGTAAACTACCCTTACTGCCATAATGTTACATTCTTTCATCACCCCACAGACTCTTGCGCTATGCAGACATCACTACGGTCAGCTGCCGTCTGTACCTGTTGCTGAGAAGTGTAGCAACGTGCATTGCTTGAAAGGGCAAGGTGGCAGAAGCTTTCGGCTGCAGAGAACCGGAGCGCTGGGAGTCCCGCCTCTTTGTCATGGGATGCTCGCAGCTGTGGAATGAATGTATCTGGAACGGGCAATGAAGTCCAAGTGCTACCAGAAGGTAACAGCAATTCTTATTGGTTTCTGGGAGCATCTGGGCCAAAAGGGGAGCACTAAAGACTACAAGGCTAAAGCCGGCATTCGTCTGGGCTTGGTTTATCGCGCTGGGAGTGTGTGTGGCTGTCGCAGGTATGCCTTGCTGTTTTGGGCACGCTGGCCGGCACCATCGGCAAGCAAATGGTTCGCTGCTCCAAGCTGGCCAAAGAGAGGCGGAAGCAGAAGGAGGGGAACTTCCTCCTCATTGCGGGCTCCAAGGTTGCAGAAGGGAAGCACCCGCGAAGCGGGGCTTTCGGCCCAGCCGACTGAGGCCTGGCGCTCCAGGTGGCCTTGAACCCGGCCTGCGACGTCGCCGGCTACGCGCTGGCGCCGGCCTCGGTCATCGCCCCGGTGACCGGAATGGACCCGCGCCCCGGGATCTCTTCTTCAGGCTTCTAGGGCCAGGGGATTAGGAGGGTCCCGTCCAGGGTCCTGCAGGACATTGTGTGGAACACGCTGATCGCGCCCTGTTCTTTGGGAGAGACCCTGACGCCCCGCCGGCTTTTCAGCGCTGCGATCATTTTCTTCACAGCCACGACCTCCGCCTGGGCCCAAGCTTCTAAAGCACTTCCATGGCCCATGGCGTAAGCACACTTGAGCGCGGAGGTGTTCTTCCGGCAGATCAACGAGGTGAACTGGAGTGCTGAGTACGTTCAGCATGTCCTTCTTCAGTCGCGGACCATGGTCTACGGCCTCTGTTTCACTGGCTGGCCCATGCCTCGGCGGAGCGAAGCATAGCCGAGAGCTTCTGAGCTGACACTCTGAGCACTAGTAGCACTCTACAGGTTCCTCTTCAACACGCTGGTCTTGATGAAGTATCCTAACGGTTCTGCAGTACGCGGCTTCTCCCTCGGGGCAACTGCAGGCCAGCCGCCGCGCCTCGTCCTGAGCTCTCTTTGCTTCCCTTTTGGAAGCCTAGGCACGCTGGCAGGGAACATGTGGTGCACGAAGATTGCCCCTTGGTCTTGGTCGGCTGAAGAGTTTTGAAACCAGCCCCATTTGTGGGCTTGGGCCAACATCTAACCACCAGCAGAGGTGGCTGTGCTACTGGAGCAATGCTTCGGTGGGAACTGTTTGGCTTGGACGAAACCTGTGTCATGGTTCGCCACCACCGCCGCAATTCTTTTCAGCCGCTCGGGCTCCAAAATCCTCTCTGCTTATGCCCTGCCGCCTTTCCCTCTCAGGTACCACGAACCTCTACTTCATATCTCTGGGCCTTCAGCATTACGAGGCGCACGGTACCTTCTCAGCACTGCTGAGAGGGACATCGTCACGACAAGCGTAGGATACATGCTATCCAACATCCAACGCGCGGCGACACTCCGCTCACTGCGTGGTGCAGATTCTCGGTTTCGGTAGTGAGATCTTCTCTGAGCGTCTTGGAGAGGGTCCGGTCCGGTAGGCTCTCTTCATGGTCACAGTCTTCATGGGCTCGAACATCGTCACCAACAGCCTCAGTGCTATCGTCGTTCTGGCAGAGATGGATGAGGCCGTGACTGTGAAGAAGAAGAGCATCCCCTGAAGAGCCAATGTTGAAGACTGAAGACTCTGAAAACATTACCAGAAGCATGCAAAAACAAAAGACAAATGCACGGAGACGCTTCTTGCCTCTCTCTAGTCACGACCGTAGGAGTAAAGAACGTTTGTAATCGTAGCAACCTTGCATCATTCTCAGCACAGCAGCAACAACAACGACAGCAGCAACAACAACAACGACAACAGCAACAGCAACACCAACAACAACTACAACTGCAACTGCAATTATTATTGAACGCTGAGCGAGCGGGCTCTGCTCATTGCGGGCGCGTGAAACTGAAAAAAGCACCAGATCTACCGTGACTCAGAGCAAATCAGAGGTAAAAGGCCTGAGAGAGAAGGACAAGCTTCACTATGCAGTCAGAAAGCGCAGCCTGCTCATAACACTCAGTGGGGTGAAGAACCCTCCACACCCTCAGTGTGATGTACGGCGTCCCATGATCACGAACCACTGGATGGCGAGCCGTATCCGAAGACCGTCACTCCGAGTGCCTGTTGCGTGGCGTCCCACTCAGGGTCACTCCCAAACAGAGCCAATGGGCCGTAAGGTCGAAAAAGACGCCGTTGACGGTGTCAGCAGTGGCGGCATTTAGGCGCCTGGCGGTGACGTAAGCATAGGACCTGAAATGTGGACTTGCGAGCGCAGGACTGCTAGGCTTCCACGGTCAGCGTGTGCACAGACTGGGAAGTACTGACAGCCTTTTTTGCTGGTAGACTACCAGGGGTCAGCACGAGGGCCTGCAGTCCCTCGTATGGAGAAGACAGCCAAGAAAGCTGAATTAAGAAAGGCCGCAGATCAGACTGAAGGCGGTGCCATTAATAAAGTTGGCGTTGCCGACAGCCGCAGCTAAGGCAGCTGGAAGCCTAACTCCTCCAGCAGAGATGCGTCAGCCGGTTGCAAGTGTTGNTGTCGAAAGCCCCCTCGTAGTCCATATGGAGTGTCTTCAAAGTGACAGCCACCTTCGCCCTCGACCCAAACACCGCCCTCGTCAAAATGGGATAGCCCGACAAGCAATGTGTCAGAAGCATGATTCTGTTGATCTCGATGAGGGGGAGTCAGCATGTTCTTGCTGATGGAGATGGAGCTCCAGATGTGATCTGGTTTGAGATGATTGATCAGCCTGNCGACAAGCAATGTGTCAGAAGCATGATTCTGTTGATCTCGATGAGGGGGAGTCAGCATGTTCTTGCTGATGGAGATGGAGCTCCAGATGTGATCTGGTTTGAGATGATTGATCAGCCTGACCCATGCTGTGCTGTGAGCGAGCAGAGGCCGACATAAGGTCCCCGTCCAAACGCGCCAAAGGTGACGTTGCACTCCGCGTGCCTGGAGAATGTCTGCCGGCCTCTTTGCCACGATAGAGCTGCAACCGCCGTGCGAACAGCAGTCCACAGTGGAGCATCTACATCATTGAGCAGATGCCATGACAAGAACTCAGCCCTGGATGCTCTTGGGGATAGAGAGCCGTAGGGCACTGGCATATAAGTGTCTATGCACCGACGTAGATAGGCGGGCAAGCCTTCAGCATAGTTCAGGTAAAGATCTCTGCTCGAATCAGTGAGGAGACGCATGGCCATTTCGAATATGTCATTGCGGACCAGGAGGCCCGCATGTCCTGGAAGAGCCCATCGTTGTCCAGGAGGGATAAGTCTGTGCAGCGCCTGAAGCAAGAGGTACTCCTCGAGCGCCGTGGTGTGGACNATGTCATTGCGGACCAGGAGGCCCGCATGTCCTGGAAGAGCCCATCGTTGTCCAGGAGGGATAAGTCTGTGCAGCGCCTGAAGCAAGAGGTACTCCTCGAGCGCCGTGGTGTGGACATCGAAGGGCAAGGCGATTTCCCGAGCCATGCGAGGATTGGATCTCTAGCAGCCTGGCCCTAATGAGCTAGCACACAAGTTCGGGCTGACAAGAGCAGGGCAACACGTGGCTGGTACTAGGCAGGCCGGAGACCGAGCCGTTTGTTTTACGTTGAGGGCGACAGTCNAGCAGCCTGGCCCTAATGAGCTAGCACACAAGTTCGGGCTGACAAGAGCAGGGCAACACGTGGCTGGTACTAGGCAGGCCGGAGACCGAGCCGTTTGTTTTACGTTGAGGGCGACAGTCATCAGGCTTTGCCTGGCGCTGGTGTCAACGGCGGCAACGGCAACCCTAGCCTGGGGCGTCGGGACCTGAACGAAGTTAAATGTGAAATGCAGAAAGAGGCGACATGCCAGAAGCGGCGCTGAGACAAAGGCGCTGAGGCCGGAATGATGCGCGAGCGATGCTCGTATCTGTTGGAACTGCACGGTGTGGAGGCCTCAATAATTCCATTGGTGGTAGCCCCGATGGTCGCCGCGGTATCACCATCGCTGTGAGTCTGATATGGTCCCCATCGGGGACGTTCGCGGCCGCCCACGCCGCGATTACCAGTTGCTTGTGCAACCACAGCCGTCTTGGCTCCCAGGGATTCACAATGTGTGATCTTGATCGTGGGGAATCCAGGGCTTCCGCCTTTAGCTCCCTGCCCAGAGAGAATGTACACTCGAGAGGGCTGATGAGCTTTTTTGGCAGCCGTCTCATATATAGTTTGAAAGGTCGTGGCGAAGAGCTGGAACTCCTGTCTGGTCGCAACGCGACTTCCCTGGAAAAGAATGATTGGAATGCCATTCTTGATGATGGAGTGCACACCACCCAGCCAGGTCGTCAGTTTGGGGTGGATAGTCTTCTTGCCATTGCGATCCACAGTGGCCATTGTGAGATGGCCCTCTGCGNATGGAGTGCACACCACCCAGCCAGGTCGTCAGTTTGGGGTGGATAGTCTTCTTGCCATTGCGATCCACAGTGGCCATTGTGAGATGGCCCTCTGCGTGGATTTCGAGCGTTCCACTCGTAATCACGCGCCAGCTGAGATCACGGTCTTCCCTGTGCTGTGCAAGTGTTTGCATTCCAAGTAGCAGGCGGGGAAGCTTCCTCAAAGCCTGCAGGCGGGTGTTCCAGATGGCTGCGAACTCGGATGGCTGGAGAACGCCTGTGACCTCTTTGGCAGT